>JALIZH010029966.1:0-26036 GCA_030522465.1 Rhipicephalus appendiculatus
GAGTACTCATGAGTGTGAGTGGACGTGAGTGTGAACGTGAGTGAGTGCGAAGGCTGAAAAAAATTGTGGTGAGTGAGTTTGAGTGAGTACTCCCTTAAGGTGCCGACCTATGGAGCTCGGCACACTCACTCATGAGTGCACTCAACTCACACTCACTCACACTCATTTGAACGTGGTGAGTTGAGTATGAGTGAGTACTCATTAGTGTGAGTGGAGGTGAGTGTGAACGTGAGTGAGTACTCATAAGTGTGAGTGGACGTGAGTGTGAACGTGAGTGAGTGCAAAGGCTGAAAAAATTGTGGTGAGTGAGTTTGAGTGAGTACTCCCTTAAAATGCCGACCTATGTAATGTTATGTGAGCTTAATGACCTTTCTTTTTTCGCTTTTCATTGCACTTTTGACACGACGGAATGTGCAGAAGAGCACCTACTGCTGCCCAAGCGACAAGGTCGCGCAAACAGAGGAAACATAAGTATTACGTACCATTTGTGTTCCTGAATGTGCCGCGAACGCGGCGCGCCCTTCAGCTGCTGCTCGGTTGAGTCACCTGGCCATTGCCACACCATTGCACACGCAGTGCATGTTGCACTGTCGTCAAACCACACATTTCACGTCCAGCGACGAGAACACAGTAAGGCTGCCGGCATGAAATGTGCACACATGATCGACGCATAGCAGGGTAGTTGAAAGGCGTCCTTCACAAAACGGACGTTATCCCATGACGGCTTCGCTTCGCTATCACTCACGCACGCCGCTGGGGCCAGCCTGCGGTAGCACCCGCTGTCATTTCGGAACTTCTCGCGTTTCTCGCGACTCCCTTCTCGCGTTTCTTTCTTTTTGCTTTCTTTTTTTCCCCCGCGCGCGCGCATGCGTGCGATGGTTGTTCCGCTCTTATCGCCGCCGTTCGAAGGTCAAAGGCGCTTCGTTCCTTTCAGAGCAGCCGCTTGAGGAGAGTCGCGTTTTTCCTGTCGTTTCTCTTTTTTTCTTTTTTTTTTTCGCCGGGTTCTTTCAACACCGGATCTTATTCCGTGCGTTGAGGCACACCGCCTGTGCCCTGACTGTGCATGCGGTGCCGATAGGCCACATCGAGGGTGTACACGCTCCTACTTCTAGTTTAACTTCGATTTGATGGTAAAACAACATAAGCGAAGTAATTCTGTGGTCGAAATGCATCGTGAACCCGAGCCCAGCGGTAGTGTGCATTCCGTACAACAATGTGCATCAGTCGACGAGACGAAGAAATCGTTGATTAGCACGTTCGTGTATTTATTAAGCACTTTGAGAAACACTTCTTTCGCCCGCGCAGTTGCATACATGCACGCCAGCACTGAAAGCACTATAGCTTCGGATAAAATAAAGGGTAGATATGCCCGAGAAAGTGAAATAGGAGTTTTCTGTCCTTGAACTCCATTTGACAAAATGGCGTCAGATCGTGAATTTACCTCCTTTCTTCCACCTTTTATCCCCATAATTTGTCAAGGAAGTAAAATTGAGGACGCAGAACTTTATTACACCGATCTTAATACTCCCTAAGGGAGTACGGTCCCAAGCGAAGGTAGTATTAAGCCCTTAAAACGCCCAATTCGGCTAGTTTGCGTTTACAGTGTAGTGTCCACATCTGAGGCGTTTACTGCAAGCGCAGCACTTTTCAATTTGACGTCCTGGTATTTAAACTTTAGATGTGTAAGTCACTAAGGAGGCTTGTAAAGCATGAAAAGCTTTTCGCCATTTTTCTGAGCATTCGATGAGTACGCTCACTGGAGTTATTCATGACACTCGCACCGAATGATCATGGCAGTCCATATGAGTTTCTTGGCTGCCGATATCGTGGACGAACTAATTAATTTTCATGAGAGCTCTTTAATGCACCCACGCGCTCGTTTGCATCTGGATTATCATGTATCACCATTACCACAACATGCGCGTTCAAATTGGCACAAGACAACACACTTCAGCTCTTCTCGCTCTTGTGAGCTCTACCCGAAGAGAATCTAAGCTCCTCCTCGGATATATATACTGGCTCCCACTTCCATCACTCCACGAGGATGGGCTTAGTCAAAATCACTGACCAAGTGGTTATTGTTTTTTGGCAGAGAAGTTCTCGCCTATCGTTTTCTCGCTTTGAAACTAGGAGTGTTTGTCTGTTCTTGTCCAAGCGTCGCACAGTGCTCAGTGGAATGGTTTGCTGGAATCACCACGCCATCATGCCAGTTTCAGGCCGTGCTAGATTGCGTTTCCCACAAGAATGGCCAGGCCGATGCGCGAAACCTTGCCAACGTTAAACGGAATACTGAGTGTAGCAAAAACATCGTTTTCATACGCCTATCCAGTCAGCAAGTCAAGAAAGTTGCGCTGTGGCTGCGTGCGTGCTATCTTTGTGTGTTACGCAAGACAGGTTTATTAATTTATGCATGACTGTCCTGGGTGTTAGAAGGGTCTATACAGAGGAATTACGCCTAGTGTTTTATCGCACGCTGGAAACACTGTACTAAAGCGAATCAATTGGAAGGGGTGACCTCTTTGTTTTAGAGCGCACTTGTAAAAACATCGTTAGTTATTTAAAACGAAATTTCAGAGTTGTAAAGTTACATTGAGAAATTCTTAACCATATTATTATTTTAACGTTTCCGAATGGTACACTGTATTATAACGTAATATGATCAGCAAATACTATTTCAACGTTACTATTCGGTTGTGCTAATATAAGACAACTCATAATGCCGAGCAGTGAACATCACTCCGTTGCGTTTGAACGTTCAAGTTGTTGGGCTATATGAAGAATCCGGTAGAAAACCTATATAAAACCACAGTGTTTTATGCTTGACGTTATGTTCCGTGCGAATCTGATTTGAACAAACAATTTAACAAATGTTTTCTTCTTCATCTGGTCTACTCTAGTTGCAGTTACACAAGGCGACTACCACCAAGTTGTTCCTTAGGAACGCCTCAAGGAAAGGCATACCCTGGTTGCTGTCCTGACTTAATCTGTTGAGTGAATAACCGATTCTGCCACGTGCGGCGACGTACGATGAAGGAAGTGCAAGCTGACGACAGCCATTATATTTTGTTTTTGTTTTTTACTGAACATAATTCTAGAAAGTACTTCGTAGGAATTTGTACCGCTCGTTGTAAATACAGCGATGAAGACGCAATGTTGGCAAGAACGAATTCTCCCAGTTTTCCACTCTTCTGCATATAAGTACTGTCTGTGCAATCACGAGAAATAAAGCCAAATGACAAAGTACTACTGTTAGTATTGTACAGAATACAATTATATTGCTATGGTGGTTGTTTCATTAGACATATTTTATGTTGACAGAGCCGACGACATTACAGGACTTCAAAGAAAAGTCGAAACAATCGTCCTCTCATCACGAAAGTGATATCAGGGCTATAAATTTCCCTGATAAAGATAACAAGGAGAAGCTAGTATGAGAGAGAAAAAAAGAAGTGAGACAAGAGCTGCCTGTTCCCTTCGCTATTACGTTTAGTAAATTGCTACTTGCACAAGTCATTTACCGTTACCATTACTCGCTTGCTCTATCTTTTGTACGCGTACTTACTTTCCATTTCACTTCAGTCTTTCTTTATCCCTTCGCTTCTCTTATATGTACCGTGGCAGACCCCAACTTTATCTCCCTGATATCTTTTCTGTAGTAAGTTAATTGCTAGAGGTCCTTCTCTATTACCATATATATTTTCGAACATGTATCGTGATCTGTTATTCATGTACCACTGTGCGTACTACACGTGCCTATTATGAGTGCAGACGTAGCCTCAGATATTTCGATGTACTCAATAAAGCAGTCATCGTTATAGTGATGATCTCACCACAAGCATGCCCACGATCTCCTACCGTGTCAGATGGACGAAAACCTCGGAAATTCTTCGGATACGCGCATATGAGTTACCGAGATAATAAATGTAGCTTCATATATCACTTTGATCTATTCTAACAATGAAAAACAGTGAATAAATTTGATTGGCATTCCCACCACATCACGGCAAGGCGAGTGATAGAGAAACAACATCTGCGTTTTAAAATGCTCCAGAAACTCAAGCCACCAAAATGAATTTTTGCAATATCATTATACAATACGCCTGATATGTCACAGTTTAGATGAAATGAAACAAGCGCACTAGGTATTTCTGCGTAAGTCATCATCATCTACAGCCTGACTACGCCCACTGCAGGGCAATGTCATCTCCCATGTTTCGCCAATACTCCCGTTCCTGTGATTTCTGCTACCGCGCTATACACCTGCAACTTCTTAATCTCATCTGCCCACCTAATTTTCTGTTCTCCCTCACGCGTTTGCCTTCTCTTGGAATCCAGCCAGTTACTCTTATTGACCAGCGGTTATCCCGCCGACGTGCCACGTGCCCAGCCCATGTCCATTTCATCTTCTTGATTTCAGCTATGACATCCTTAACCCCCGTTTGTTCCAAGAACCACACTGCTCTCTTGCTGTCTCTTAAGGTTACACCTATCATTTTCCTTTCCAGTTCGCTCCGTTTTCCTCAATTTCAGTTGAACCCTCTTTGTAAGCCTCCAGGTTTCTGCCCCGTAGGTAAGTACCGGTAAGACGAAGCTGTTATATACCTTCCTCTTGAGGGATAGTGGTAGACTACCATTCATGATTTGGGAATGCTTGCCAAATGTGCTCAATCCCATCCTTATTCTTTTAGTTGTTTCACTCTGATGGTTCGGCTCCGCGGTTACTGCCTGTTCCTTTACAATTTCCAGTGTCTCGCCACCCTTCGCAAAGCGCTGTTTTCTGCAGAGATTGTCCCATACTACTTTAGATTTTGTGCATATTAATTTTGAGACCTACTCCTCTGCTTTCCGTATACAGTTCAGTAATCATGAGCTGTAGTTCGTCCCCCTGAGTTACTCATCAAAGCAATGTCATCAGCGAATCGCCGGTTACTAAGATACTCTCCATTAACTCTTATCCCTAACTCTTCCCGAACTAGGGCCCTGAAAAGCTCCTGTCAACACGCGGTGAATAGCATTAGTGTCATCGTGTCTCCCTGCCTTACACCTTTCTTTATTGGGATTACGTCGCTTTCTTCACGGAGCACTGTGGTTGCTGTGGATCCGCTGTAGATTTCTTCTATCATGTTTATGTAGACTTCGTCGATGCCCTGATACCGCAGTGCCTGCATGAATGCTGATGTTTCCACCGAATAAAATGCCTTCTCGTAATCAATGATGGCTATGTTTAAGGGTCGGTTGTATTCCGCGCGTTTCTCTATCACGTGATTGATAGTATGAATATGGTACGAAATGCTGCTTGGTCCTTTGGATTGTTGAAGTCTAATTTCATATTAATTCTATTTGCAATTATTTTTGTAAATAGCTTGGAGACAATCGACTGTAAGCTGATCGGCCTGTAATTTTTGTAGTTCTTGACGTCCCCTTTCTTGTGGATTAAGGTGATGTTGGCATTCTTCCAAGATTCTGGTATCCTCCCCGTGAAGTGACACTTCGTATACTGGGTGGCCAGTGTTTTTGATACAATCTGTCCACCGTCTTTCAACAGGTCTGATGTTACCTGATCCTCACCAGCGGCTTTGCCTCTTTGCATTCCCTGTAAATCTTTCTTTACTTTTCCTGTCAATACTGGTGGAATGCCTGATTCCTCAGGGCTACTACTGCTTCTTAGGTTTTCATCCTGATTGTCTCCGCTACTGTACAGATCTATGTAGAACTCCTCCGCTACCTCAACTATTCTATCCATATTTGTAGTGACTTTGCCTTCCTTGTCCCTTACTGCATACATCTGACTTTTGTCTATGCTTGGTTTTGTCTTCACAGCTTTGAGGCTCTTTCCGTTTTTAGAGCATGCTCAATTCTCTCCATATACCTTCTTATGTCGGCTACTTTACGCCTATTGAGTGACTTTGAAAGCTCCGCCTGAGAATCTGAACTTGGCTACGTTTACCCCTAGAACGTTATCTAATGAGGCGAGTCTAGCTGTGCTATTCCAGGAATTAGAGTGTGTTAAATGAAAGGTAATAGGGCTGCGTGAGGTTAGGAGGACATATGTGGCTTATACAGTGCTGAAGAACGGACACGTCCTATGCTATCGGAACTTAGCTGACAGAAGAGAACTGGGGGGTGGGGTTCCTTATTCCTAAAAATATATCGGGTAATACAGAAAAATACAATAGCATTAGTGAGAGGGTGGCAAGTATCGTAATTAAGTTTAATAAGAGGTACAAGATGAAGGTGGTGCAGGCCTAGGCGCCTACATCCAGCCATAATGATCAATTGCTTCAACTCTTGTAGGAAACGTAGAATCAGCAATGAGTAAGGTAACGACACAGTATACTGCACTGATGGGGGGACTTTAATGCCAAGGTAGGCAATAAGCAGGCTGGAGACCATGCAGTGGTGGTATATGGCTTCGACTCTAGAAACGTCAGAGAGGAGTTACTAGTAGAGCTCGCAGAACGCAATAATTTACGGATCTTGAATACCTTCTACGGAACATGGGCTAACCATAAGTTGATGCGGAGGAGTTCAAATGGCGAAACTAAAAATGAAATAGGCTTCATAATGTCTGCCCACCCGGGTATTGTACAGTATGTGGAAATAATTAACAATATCCGATGTAGTGACCATAGAATTGTAAGATCTCGAATTCGCCTAGACTTGAGGAAGGAACGGCAGAAACTGATAGGCAAGAAGCCAATTAATGAACCAGCGCTGAGAGGGAAAGTACAAGAATTCAGAGTTTCACTTCAGAATAGATACGTGCTCTAACCGAGGAAACCGAACTTAGCGTTCAGGCAATGAAGGATAATCTGACTAGGATCATTAAGGATTGCGCAATGGAAGTCGGGGGGCACTCTCATTAGACAGGACACTGGAAAGCTATCCCAGGAGACGAAAAACCTAATCAAGAAACGTCACACCATGAGAGCATCTGCGTAAGTAAACGATGGCTCTAGCGGCATAGCGTCACTTGCGGTGTCCTGTGCATGTGCGGACAGCATTGGTGAGAGAATGTGGCACTTGGATAGTACTCTTAGAGTAAAGAGCTTCAGCGTCGGACGTTAAAACAGTGGAGCATATTAATTGCGAAGCGTTTCTTAGCAAACCATAGGCACTTTGAGCGTTTCCATCTATCTATCTATCTATCTATCTATCTATCTATCTATCTATCTATCTATCTATCTATCTATCTATCTATCTATCTATCTATCTATCTATCTATCTATCTATCTATCTATCTATGCAATTACATCTTGGTGCTCGCGTAATCGTTTCCTTAACGCGGTGTAGACGAAAATTGGCATGGGAGGGTATAAGGACTTGACTAAAAATGACTGTCTGCTCATCACATGAATAACGTGAAAATCGTCTCCCGTGCATTGTGAAATCGTTTCCTCCAGACATGTGTGACACCACGGCCCGCAGTATGCAGTCATGCGACACTGGTGATTCACAGTTCATATCTACATAGGAACGGTGAGTACAGACATTGGTAATTTAAATGCGGGAGCGTTAGGAGAAACTGACATCGGCTGCGTTAACCCGACAAATGCACATAATAAAAATCAGGATTTAACACGAATGGAACCAATGTCTTCTGTGTGGCGTTCAGGTATTCAAACACAAAACCACGCCACGTCTTGACACTACTTTGGAAATGACCCTACGCAGCGTAATGTCCGTGCGACGCCCGTTCTGGTTGCAGTGATGGTTACCCAATTTTATAACAAAACAATTAACATTGGATCTGTACTCCTATGATACATGGGTGATGGCGGGTTAACGTTAACAGTGGGTCCAGTGTTGGCTGAGCTTTTATGGCAGCAAAAGAAACCCTACATCGCATTCCTATGACTCAGCAAAATATAATGATGATATATAGTGTTTCATGGAGCAATCGCTATTTGATGGCCAAAAACACCAGGTCATGGGACAAAAGATGTGAACAGTGATTGTGGTAAGTGGCTGTATAATGGCCTTAAAATTCTTCGCACTGTTGATCCGTAAAACATATCAGTATTAAAATCACGAGATAGATTTGATATATGCATAGTGAAAGTGGATCGCATGTGATCACGCTAATAAAGTTATGGGGACTTGATATTTGCACGAATCCCTTTTACGCCCTTTTGTCCAAGGGCTACGGATTGTCTGGGTAGATAACGTGAAAGCTATCAAGATTGTTCAAATAAGCAAGCTACATTCAAGCGTTGGTCCACCCGAGAGGAATATGCTAACACAAGCTAGGTGTTAAATTCATATGTTCGCACGGTAAAGTGCACTTCGTGTCGATAAAACTGACGTCTGTGGTCTAACGTGACTGCTGACGTTACGTCAGGTCAAAAGCTACCTTTTAAAAGCCATTTTAAGCCCACAACCCGCACACAACTACTCGACTAACAAAAACACGTCCATCTATCTATCCATCGTATAAAGTCCAAATGGCTAAGATCCCCCAGCGCATCGTTCGTTCTGTCCGCGGGTAATAGCGGCGAGCGGGGGGCGATGAACGCGGCTGAAGCGGACATCATATAAGCCGGCCCATCTTTGATTTTACCTTTGATTTTGACCCTTGATTTTACGAGCGTGATCGTCACTGGCGCGCGCGTTACCTAGCTCTCTCGGCAGCCGTCAGCTGGCGTCTGGTATATCCTTCTACATACGGCGCTCCCAAAACGAAGGGACGGTGCGAAACGTGTACCTGGAGCGCCCGTTCTCTTACACCACCGTTTTAACGCGATAGCGGTAAAGAGCTAGTTTCACAGAAATTCCGGCCTCGGCGTCGGCGTCGTTGGTTGTGAGCGAAAAATTATTATCTTGTCCGTGACCGAAAAAATCAAGAATAAAATAAAATAAAAAATAATAAAAATTTCCGGGTCCGAGTGAGGATAGAATACAGGCAGTCTGCGTGGCAAGCAGGTGTGCTATAACACATCCATGCGTCTGCTTGGAAATACATTGAAAACCACTTTCATGCTTTACAAGCACACGCGTCCTGTATACAGGCGTCACAATACAACATGTAATATCGCAGTAATATTGCGTGGTACAAGAGTACATTGCCATCGGGCGTCAGAAAATGGGAATATCATAACGACATTGTGGTTTAAAGCAGTTATCCCACTACAAAAGGCACACATGTTACTAGCAAGTTTGAAAACGTTTCACGCGCATGATGATCACGGTTTAAAGCATGCTACCCATTACATAGTAGTACTAAGGCATTGAAGTACGCACTACGGACAGGATACCGCTATTGCGTTCAACTCTGAAAGGCGAAGCTTAAGGGTCCCCCAATTTTTAGGGGCGAAGCTCCTTAGGGTGTGGGTCTGTCCCTCCTCTGTAGTAGTAGTACCCAGTTGAAAATGACAACAGAACTTGCCTTGAGCACAACAGAAATTTCAATTGTACAAAAGGATTTTTCTTATGTTACTACACATTCTTGTTGAGACTACACACTTTTCAATTGTGCATCCGATCTTTTATTGTGACAACAGAAGTGTGTGCAACACACTTCTTTTGTGCAACAACAGAAAGTTGAAGCGCTACGACAAATCTTTATAGTATTGTAAAAAAAATGTGTCTTAGCAACAAGCACCCGGCTGCTACTACAGAAATGTCTATATACTGTACGATAAATTTTGTTGTACGAAAGAAATGTGTTGTGCATCAAAGGTGACTTGTCTTAGCGTATAGTCAATTGTGACAACAGAAGTCTTCCGTAAGTAATGCAAAAAAAATCTGTCGTACAACAGAAGTTTGTTGTCTAAGCGTGCATCCAATTGTGGCAACAGAAGTGTCTATAGAGTAATGCAACAAAATTGTGTAGTATTACAGAAAGCTTCGATACAAAAGAACAACTGTTATGATGACATCACTCAAAATTACACCATCTCCCGCTAAAGGGAACCATGCGTAAATGTGAAGCAGCGGGCGCTAACGCTTACACTGGCGGCGGCGTTGACGCGGGCGCTCATCGCAGCGTTGCGCAGGAGAGAAAAACTGGGGAGGTGCAAAGCACGCAGTGATGAAGCGGTGTTTCCTACTGGAACATGCCAATCGCTGCTAATGGGCAATGAGAGACAGAAGACTCTGACTGGACACAGTGACCCGCAGTCCGCTTTTAGTTAACGCACACGCTGCGAATTTTTATTGTTGAACAACGCACAGGAGAAATCTCCCACCGGCACCACTTTGCAGGTCAAGATCCAGTGCCATATATACGGGGTGGCCAGTGAACGGTTGTGCAGCGCGAGCAGTCGGTTTTTTCAACAAAGAAACTCGCTAGCAGACACTGTCGGCGTCGCGAGGCGAGAGAGGGGGGAGCGTAGGAGAGAAGAGAGAGGAGGGGACGCGCATGCGCAGTGGGAGTGTGGACTCGCGGGCAGGGATGCCTAGAGGAGAGAGAAGGGAGCGTAGGAGGGGAGAGAGGAGGGGAGGCGCATGCGCAGTGAGGGTGTGGTTGCCGCGGGGAGGGATGCCTAGAGGAGAGAGGGGGAGAGGAGGTTTTTATTTTCATTTTTTTTGGAAGGGGCTTGCGCATGCGCGGTAAGGGAGGCCAATAGACACGGACAATAGAAAACGGACAATAGACTACAAAACAGACAACAGAATATACGGCAGACAACAGACCATACGATAGACAAGAGAACATAGAGCAGACAACAGATAATACAACAAACAATAGACCATACGATAGACAATAGACCCTACGACCAACAATAGACTATGGGATAGACAATAGACAACAGTGCGACAGACAACAGCGTCCCAAAATACGAAAGACTACACAATTTCTGTCGTAGTATTCTGTTGTGATTTTCAACTGGGTAGTAGTAGTAGTAGTAGTAGTAGTAGTAGTAGTAGTAGTAGTAGGTAGGTAGGTAGGTAGGTAGGTACCCACGTGTAGTGGAATGTACCACTCCACGTGATAAAGATGACGACGCAGTATAGTGATAAAGATGACGATGACGCAGTATAGTGGAACGTACCCACTACACGTGATAACGATGAAGTGTAAGCGCGTTCCGTATAGTGGAATGTACCCACTACTCGTGATAACGATGACGATGATGACCATGAAGTATAAGCGTGTTCCAGACCACACATTCTCTTTCTGCCATGGATGAAAACGATCGAGCTTCACCCACTCATCATCATTCACTTCGTGGATATGGCGTGATTTTTTTGTAGAGTTGCGTTAGATCGCATCCCAAATATTTAGCTGCCAGCCTCGCTTCATATAACATTACAATTTGTTGCTAACGCATTCATTGCTTCACCCTTGCGGTGAAACTGTCACTTTCTTTATTACATGTATTACCAATATTTATGTTGTTCTTCTGCGCGGAAAGATTTCTCATTTGCTGTGCGGATCTCAGAACGACGATGAAACGCAAAACTACTGATGGCGCTGAAAAAAGTCTGAAACGGTGCGCTAGATAAATTCTGCGCTGGTGCTACGCATATGGCATACTGATAACCAAAAGTAAGGAACGGTGTGCACACAGCCAAGTTAGAAGAAAATAATGGCGTCTTGCAGAAGATCTGAAACGGCTGCCAAAATTCTTGAGTGAGCACTCGGATTGATGACTGGGTAAACGTATACTTTTAATTGTATTGAGATAGAATACAAGATACGGATACGTTATGTATTCCAGTTACACATATGATAGTACCAGAATAATTTCATTTCACGAGTAACTCGTCATTTCTGCCTAAAATACTTCGATGCATCAGTTAATTTCTCATTATTATATATTGATAGGACAGTTGCCAGTAAGCAGTTGACTAGACAACGTTTTCTTCGCATTCATAGTTTTTCCTAGCGCTAAACTCCATAGCGCAGACATATAGACGAGGGCAACGGGTTGTATTCATAGTGTTATTTTTCTGTTCCTATTAATGTCTTTAGCGCAAGAACAAACTGCGAACAATCACTAAATAGTCTCATTTGTCGTATGCTTGAATTTTTCTGGTGCAGTTGGGCCGCCTTAATTTGGAATATTTCCCGTAAAAATATTTCAGAATTCTTTTGGCCCTTCAACTGCATATGATATTTTTATTCCGCAACGGTCTGTGGGCAAGAAGGATTTCAGGATAAAGGCACGTACAATGCGCAATAGGCACTTTTTCCTTGTCATTTTCACACACGCGACAAGACGCTCGTAAAATATTACGACCACAATCTGAGTTGTGCTTGACTGAGCATAATCCAAATTATCCAATCGGACTTACAATGCGCGAAATGTCTAAGGGCAAATTAAAAGAAGCGCGCTAGTTTTAGGGGCGAAGCCCGTTCGAGTCTCGGCTTGTTGACGTGCCATGTCGTCGTCACGGTGCATCATAAACGAGTATGGGCGCCGAAAATCGGGTAGATCCCACTACTCGCCACCGGTCCATACTATTCATATTATGAGTTACTGGTCAATCGATACTGCCTAAAACATTATGGTAGGCTTAGAAATGGCGTCAGAATCCCCAACAAAATTTACCGAGGCATTGTATTGAACAGTGTCGGGCTGCGGGATTGAACTATGGGTCTCAGCGCAGCGTATTCTGACAGTGGGATTCAAATGCTCGTGGTAGAATTACGGTGGAAATAGGGGATGGATAGATGGATGGATGGTATGAGCGTCCCCTTTATAACGGAGCGGTGACATGTCTGCCACCAGGCTCGAAAAAAATAGTGAAACAAAAATTTCTTTTTATGTTGGCCTAATGCCTTATCTACAGATATGAAATCGATGTTATTATACCGAAGAAATATATAAATTCAGGGATCATCTATCTGCCTCTTACGGCATAATGACCTTATTTTTCCCCATTCTTTATTTTTATCCTTTATCTCTACTTTTCTTCCACCAATACTCTAACGGTCTCTTACTTATTTCTTTCGCGGACGTGTTCAGCTTTGCACTGTTGTCCTTAAAACCCAACGTTTCATGTAGACTCGTGTCCACACGTATGCCTGGATGGATATCGCCACATTCATGCAGTACATGTTCCATTGTTTCCTTAGTTCCTCCACAGCAAGTACATTGTTCTTCTTCGTTACTGAATCTCGCTTTATAACTACGCGTTCTAAGCCAAACCGACCTTGCTTCAAACAGTAAAGCGCTTCCCCTTGATTTATCTTGAAACCTTTCCCTGCTTATATCATTTTTTTCTCTTTCGGCAGTTGCTGAGAGCCGGCTTCTTTGCCATCGCTGTCATCCAATAAGTCTTCTCCGCCTCTCTGACTTTTCGCCTAATGGTCCTTGTTGCCATATCGCCCACACTGCCAGCTGTATATTTACTGGTCAGCTTCCAAGTTCTTTTTCTCCACTGCGTGCCAACGCTTTTTCTATACAAATACCTGAAAACCTTCTCTGTCCATCTACTCTCCTTCATTTTCCTGAGCATCTCTTCAAATCTCATTTTGCTCTGAGCTTCCCTCACTTCAAAGCCTGTCCATCCCATATCACCCTTTACAGCCTCATTTGTCGTCTTCCCGTGAGCGCCCAACCCGAGGCGTCCCACAGTCCTTTGATTTACATCCATTCCTGATTGCACCTCTGACTTCATGCACACCACTGAGTTCCCAAATGTAAGCCCCGGAACCATCACACCTTTCCACAGCCCTCGAAGGAGCTCGTACCTATTGTATCCCCATAACGCTATGTGCTTCATAATTGCAGCATTCCTCTTTCCATTTGCTACCGATGCTTTCTCTTGTACCTCCATATATCTATCCCCCCTCATTTACCCGTAGTCCGAGGTACTTGTACTCGCTTACCCTCGGTATTTCTTGGCCCTGTATTAAGACAGCATGGTCCTCGTGATCATGGAATACCATCAATCCACATTTTTGTTGCACTAAATCCTAATCCTAGAGCCTGCCTTCCATTCCGCATATATCTGCCAGCCGCTGTATATCATCTTGACTGTCCGCAAATAAGACAATATCGTCAGCATAAAATAGACCTGGAAGCTTCTGCTCAACCATCGTGTAGGCCTGTTTGTGCGACAGATTAAATAGAAGGTTGCTACCTTCTAGTGCTTTTTCTATCCTCACCATCTACAACATGAATAACAGCGGGGACAAAGGACATCCCTGTCTCAGCCCCTTGCTAATTTCAACGCTGTCCTTGCTACTTATTCCTTCCCATTCTATACAAACTGTATTTGCTCGGTATATTTCCCTCAAAAGTTGTATACAGTCGTCACCTGTGCCCAGTTCCTTCAATATATCCCACAAAATCTCCTGATTAACGTTGTCATACGCCCCAGTGGTGTCAAGATAAGCTGCTTATAAGGGCCTCTATTCTATTTTATATATTTCTATACACTGCGTAAGAACAAACAGGTTATCGTCTAACCGCCTGTCGATTCGGAATCCATTCTGAAGTTCCTCCACGTTTCTATTTTTAATTTTACTACCTGCATCGCCAACCTGTATAGCACCAATGTATTGTTTAGCGGTCTATACGAGCGAATGTTATCATTTTCTTCCCTGCCTTTATAGATTAAGTTCATTCTGCTTTTTCGCCAACTGTATGGTATTTCCCTCTCCTGTAAGGCCTTTTCTACGGCTTTCAGCAGTCCTTCTTTAGTGCTATGTCCTAGTGACGGGAACCCCATCAAAGCCCGGAGTAGTGCGCTTAGGAATTTTTCCTTCGGCCTTCTTCCAATTGAAATTCTCAAGTACTACATCTTCCTCGGTTGCAGTCTTTTGCATACTTTTACTCACCGGGGGAATCCCCTAGACGACCTTTTAAACGAATCGGCTGTTACCTTTTGGATGTAACCTTGTGCTTGATACCCTTCCAATTAATTTCCTCCTTCATCTACAATATGTTGTTGCACTGTGACAGACTTCCTACCTAGCGTTTTAGGTGGCTCCAAAATATCCTAGGCGCGGACTTCTTCTTTTCGCGAGTCTCTGTCATCCAGCGTTCACTTTCAGCTTTAATTTTTGCCTCGACTAGTTTTTGCTCAATGGATTTTTGCTCTAAATATATTTTCCACATTTGGTTGACTTCGTGCTGTGGCCACTTCTCCTTTTTTGCCTGTCTGTGCTCCCGTGATGCTTCACGTCGCTTCTCGATCGCTTCCCGGATATCTTTGTTCCACCAACTTTTTTGGCTTTCTCTTTCCTTCCCAACAAATAGTTTTCTTCTCTTTTTCTATTTCTTTCGTGATTACATGTAGCAGCTCACTATACTTCCAGTTCTTGCCTGGTAGTTTGCCTACGTCTTCTTCAACTGCATGAGAACTGAAACTTGAGCGAGTTGGCACGGATTCATCTTGATTTTAGCAGCGCACTGAGGGACGAGCACTAGGAAAAGAAGGTGCACAACGCGGGCGCTCTTCCGCAACTCTTGCGGGTATATTTGTGATTTGTTTGTCATTTAAATACGAGCTGCCAAACTTTCACTCTGTGTTATAATTTTCAGTTTTGTATCCCATTTGTAATGTTATGCGTTTATGATCACTACCCAAGCTGTTAGTGCCTTCCTCGTCTATTCTCATCTCTAAGTTTGCCATAGATTCCTTCTGTCATGAGACAATAATCAATGCTCGATTGCTGGTTTCCGACTTCCCACGTGATCTGCCCCTCACACTTAGGCCCCACGTTAACTATCTCAAGACTATGTTGCTCGCAGAGATCTAAGGAAAGAAGTGTGAACTTAAGGGCTCGTTTCCTTTGTTAAACACATCATAATGAGAACTAGCAGAGATCTAGCAATAACTTGTCACTGGTGTCTGGATATCCGTCAAGGTCATGAATGTGAGCATTCATGTCCTATAGAAGGATTATTCCGGCATCATAACCAAATTCTTTAATATCGGTGTTTATGCATTTCACTACCCAGTTGAAAATGACAACAGACCTTGCCTTGAGCACAACAGAAGTTTCAACTGTACAAAGGATTGTTCTGTTGTTACTACACATTCTTGTTGAGACAACACACTTTTCAACTGTGCATCCTATCTTTTATTGTGACATCAGAAGTGTGTGCAACACACTTCTATTGGGCAACAACAGAAAGTTGAAGTGCTACGACAAATCTTTATAGTATTGTAAAAAAATGTGTCTTCACAATAAGCACCCGGCTGCTACTTCAGAAATGTCCATATACTGTACGATACATTTTATTGTACGAAAGAAATGTGTTGTGCTACAACAGAGACTTGTTGTCTTAGCGTATAGTCAATTGTGACAAAAGAGGTCTTCCGTAAGTAATGCAACAAAAATCTGTCGTACAACAGAAATTTGTTGTCTAAGCGTGCATCCAATTGTGGCAGCAGAAGTGTCTATAGAGTAATGCAACAAAATTGTGTAGTAGGACAGAAAGCTTCGATACAAAATAACAACTGTTATGATGACATCACTCAATAAAAAAAAACTTATCTACGCCCATGAGGTGGTGTCGAGGCAAGCCCTTGACGTCCCCCTCATGTGAGGCCTACGCCTGGCCACCTAAACTTGCTGGTCTCTATGAATAAAGTTCATTCCTCCTCCTCCTACTAGGATTTTCTGACCTGAAAAATAATGTCTATGCATATATATCCAACGGAAAGTGATTGTGCTGTACCTCTGTGAAAAGAAAGCTACTGGACAATGTACTAATGCACATGCTATTGCACGAGACAGAGAAGCATGCAGTCGTGATGAAACTGCCCAGGTCATGAACATACTCATAGAGTTGTAGCTTGGGTGAGCTGTTGACTCATTATCGACATGGCTGCAGAGCACAAATTGAACAAAGCCAGAAGAGAGGACACAACCCAGTGCCTGCATTGTGCCCTCTCTTTTTGTTCAGTTTGCAATGTGCAGCCATGCTGATCTGAATGTACATTTTAAAAATCGATATAGAAGCCACGGAATTGCCTTGCCATGAAATCGTCAGGAGCGAACTATACATGTACACAAACAGATCAAATTAAGAATTGCATCGCAATTTCAAGAATTGTGATGCTTCACTTTTTGGGGTTGGCACAGAACAGCATGGGTGTATGTCCTTGCCGAGATAAAATTAACTGTAGTGGGCAGTGTGCTTTGCTTTTGAGGTGAAAGACAAGGGGACCGTAGACCTCGGACAACATGGCTGTAACACCAGTTTAATCACCCGGCTAATAAATGTTTATTTGTTTTGGGCCTTCTGTTGCCACAAGTTGGCGGCCTAGACATGATGTCTCAGCTTGTCAGTCTCTTCATCTTTCACCGTAGATGCAAAAAAAACACAGCATATCCACGGAGTGAATGATGATGAGTGGGCTGAGCTGCGGAGGTTCATCGGTAAACCGTGAATCTTCCGTGAATTCTGCCCGGTACATCATCACCGACGTGAGATCGGGCGCGTTTATACTAAATGGTCGATGAGAGTAATGGTGACTGAAGCAATCATGGTTACACTGTGAAATCTTCAGTGGTTTCGCCCAGCAGTAATCAAATCGATAGTGTGTGTGAAATTGTATTCAAACTTCAACGACCGGTCGTCGTCCATGGTCCGCCAAGCAGCACGATCCGGCAAGCGCACTCGTACGGCGGTCCGCGCAATCGGAGAGCAGCTGCACCGCCAACGCCATCTAGCGTACCTTCACCCAACCGCCATATTGTACGCATGTCTATAGGACAGCGCCCTCTCGGAAACGAGACGAGAACTGGAGATGACGGCACCATATCCACGGAGTGAATGATGATGAGTGGGCGAAGCTTCGGATGTGCGTCGGTAAACCGGTAATCTTCCGCAAATTCTGCGCAGCACATCATCAACGACGTGAGATCGGGCGCATTTCTACTAAAGGGTCGATGAGAGTCATGGCGACTCGCACCTCACTTTAATTTTACATGTACGTTGTGAATTTTTTTTATTGTTTAATCACGCACAGGAGACATCTCACACAGGCACTACCTTGGAGGTCGAAATCCAGTGCCTACTGGCTACTCAGAATGCATGGACAACCGAGGACCGCCCAGGTGATGCCGTAAGAAGCTTTCAGCATAGCGTCTCCCGGCTTTCGATCGAGACTCTCCGCTTTCGTGCGCAAACGCAACTAGCGTCCAGCGGCGTTTCGTCGGCGGCGTTTCTTCCACGTCAGGGAGCCTGCCGGCTGGCAGGCCCTGAGGTCTGTCCCATTTTCGTCGGCCCTTCCGGGGACCTGCGGAGATGGCGTCGAGGCCTCTGCCACCGACTCCACCGAAGAAGCACTGTTTCACGTTCAACGTGCCCGAAGGCACTGTGTCGATCGACGAGATCATCGACAACATTGAGGAAACAGTCGGCGATGAAGGGGTGCTGTTCTTGCAGCATCTCGGAACTTGAAAGTTCCTGGTAGCGACCAGAACAGCAGACCAAGCTACAAGTCTCCTAGTCAATGAAGGTTTCAACATTAGGGAACAGAAAGTGTCCGTCGACGCTGTAGGACCCCCGATCGTTCATGTCAACGTCTACAGACTGCCACCGTACGTCTCCAACGACTCGCTCGTTGCGGCTCTTCAACCTTACGGCAAGGTGCGTGACCTGCAGTACACAACAGTGCAGAAGCGCCAAACGACCTACTCGGGAACACGTGTCGTCAAAATGGAAATGACTAGGCCAGCCCCCAATTTTGTTACTGTACTCGGACATCGTGCCATGCTTGAATACCGAGGAATGCGTCGAGTGTGTGCTCGATGCAGTGGCGAGGGCCACATGGCTGCGACGTGTACCAAGCCCTTTTGCCAGAGGTGCGGCGCATTTGGCCACGTCACAGAGACGTGCACCGTTGCGTGTAGGAAGTGTGGCGGGGATCACTCTGCGAAAGAATGCTTCCGAAGAAAATCTTATGCTGCAGTTACGCAGAGCACGGTGGCCTCTCAGGAAGATTTTCCGTCACTGAGCGAAGCTTCGGCCGTGCACTCGTGTACTCCCGGTGCGACACCCAGGCTTCAAGTACTAAAGCCCACGAAGAGAGTTGTGCGACGCACTCCTCTCGACAACGTGGACAGTGGCTCCACAAGCGGGCAACGCTCCCTAGACGCGAAGCCCGAAACCTCGAGCTCCGAGTCTGAAACGACCACAGGCGAAGGCTCGAGCAACGCAGAGAGTGTCGCGACAACCAGCAACGCAGTGAAAGCATCCAGCGACCCTGCTTCGTCGCAGTTGGACTGGTATTCCACGTCGGCATCTACAAATGATAAACCAGCGTCTCCACAGGCCGCCGCGGAGGGCGGTGCGTTGGTGGCTGGTTCTGGAAAAGAAGCCTCTCGAGCGTCGCAACCCGCATCAAAGGCAACCACAGGAAAGAGAAGCGGCAACAAGGTTACTCGTGAAAAAGGCCAAGCACAGCGTTCCTCTACACGAAACAGATCCAGGAGCAGATCAGCACAACGCAAACAAGACAGTAGCCTTATTTCAGACAGCGAGGAGGACCCATACACTCGAGGTTTCCTTTCGCTGTCTAGCGAGGCGTCCAAAGACCTTCCCAGCAGCCAACGGCGACCAAAGCCAAGCAGTTCAAGTAGCAACAGCGATGGAAGCAGCAATGTGACTTGTAAAAAACCACGCGTCGCCTCGCAAACGGATGGGGCGCCGCTGCATGTGAGTTATGACGAAATTTTAAATTCCTTTTTTTAACCCCCTTCGTCTTCTGCCTTGCTCCACACTTTAGTAACTTCTTTGATAACAATGGAGGCATTTGTTTTCATGACATTTAATGTCCGAGGTTTTCGCAGTCCTGCTAAACAGCAAGCAGTCATTCAGATGGCTCGCGATATGCATGTTGATGTTTTGTTTGTGCAAGAGACTAATTTTCGTACGCGTTGGGACGTTGTCGCTTTCCGATATAGGTGGCAGGTATACGCCTTTTTCTCTCTGACGCATTCCGCGGCATGCGGAGCCGGTGTCATTTTTATGAGTAACAGGCTTCGGAGAGGGGCGCATTGTAAATTTGATACGGATGGCAGGGTAATCGTACTTGACCTGTCACTGGATGGCAAGAGGACAAGAATTGTAAACGTATACGCACCTGTAAAAAGAAATCTCACTAATGAGTTTTACAAAGGAGTGCGTTCGTACATGCTCGAACCACTCCAGTATATCTTATTGGGTGATTTCAATTGCGTCCTCGACACTTCGCGCGACATCAGAGGCCCGGGCCAAGGTCGCTGTAACTATTATGCACGAGAACTTGGCAATATTGTTGCAGACTGGCAGCTGATAGACGCGTGGGTCGCTCTGCATGGTGACTCGTTCGCTGCCACCAGATCGAGTGGAATTCACCAGAGCCGGTTGGATAGGGTATATATCCCGGAAGCATTTCGCACAACGCTTGTGTCATGCGTGATGTCGTGCAAGTGCCTTCGTACGGCTTGAATGTCAGCGATCATAAGCCGCTGCTGTTCAGTATGCAAGTGTGCAGTGGTGGACGATCACCCCGCTCCTGGCGCATGGATCCCACCATACTGCACGATGAGGAATGTATCAAGTACATGGGAAGAGAAGTTGCGGCTTCCATCGCTGAGGTGGACGTGTTGGATCCAGCCACGTGGGATAGGCTCAAAAAGCGATGGCGTTTGATTTCCGAAGAGGCTGGAAAGGAGAGGCATGCGCGCATTACGAGTCGCATGAATGAGACGCTTCGACGCATTCAGATAGTGGAGAGAGGAGGCACGTCTACGCAGGCGATGCGTGATTACGTGATGGCACAAAGAAAGATTTATTCTAACCTTCTACGTAAGAGAGCGCAAGTGTCTAGAATAGCAGACGAGTTACAGCTGCCAAGAGATGAACTTGGAAATCTCACGTTTGCATTGAGGGTCGGAACGCGGCGAAACCAACCACAGCGAATTTTAACAGCGTATAACGACCGAGCCAGTGGAAGTACAGAATACATTCAGAGCTCATTTTGAGCGTCTTTCTGCCCAAGAAGTGCAGCTAGATGACGATGATTTCGAGCGCAAACTTCTTTCATTCTGCGATGGACTTCCCAAGCTGAAGCCCGAAGATACCGAGCGATTGCACTCCCCTGCAACGAAGGATGAAGTTTCGCAAGCCCTTAAGGCTATGAATGCCAGATCGGCACCTGGCCCGGATGGCATCCTCACGGCCTTTTATGCACGTTTTTTCGAGATTCTTGGGGATCTCCTGACTGATTTGGCGAACATTTTGATCACCGAAGGGAAAAAGCCGCTGTCGTTGAAAGAAGGTAGAGTGGTTCTGTTGTTAAAGGAGGGTATGGATGGGTCTAACGCCAAGTCGTGGAGACCGATCACTCTCCTTAACACAGACTATAAACTCGTAGCAACACTGTTAGTACTACGGCTGAGACTCCTGCTGAGCGAGTTAGTGTCACCTCTCCAGTCATGTGCTGTCCCTGGCCGCTCCGCTTTCGCAACGCTCACGCTGATCAGGGACCTCTTTTGTTATGCCAAAGAGAAAGGAATTTCCGGAGCATTCGTGTCCCTCGATCAAGCGAAGGCGTTCGACAGGGTCGAGCGGCGTTACTTGTTCGCAGTACTGAAAAATTATGGCTTGCCAGAAGAGTTCGTTAAGTGCTTTGAGCTGCTTCATGAGGGCACCAGTAGTCACCTCTACTTAAACGGTGACATGACTGAGAGCTTCGCTGTAGAAAGGGGGTGTTAGACAGGGATGCCCAGCCGCTCCAGTCTTATTTGTATTGTCACTGGATCCCCTCATCAGGAAAGTAGCAACGTGCCCGAGAATAAGAGGGTTTCCAATGCCAGGCACCGAGGAAATAAAGGTTACAGCTACGCCGATGATATTTCGGTATTTGTGAGAAACAAAATTGGTTTTACCATATTTTTGGAGCTCTTTGAGCAGTACTCCGCTCTCTCTGGCGCATACTTGAACACCGACAAAAGCAAGGCGATGCGCCTTGGAGCCTTTTCCGACGATCTTCCAGGTGGAGTTCAATACGTGGATGCTGTCAGAGTTCTCGGACTGATATTTTAAGAAGGAAGCATTGCAAATAGAACACGGGAAGAGGCAATAACCAAAGCGAGGGAGGTGATAAATAAGGCTTCGGGATTCAAGCTATCACTCGCTGCAAGGGCCGGTGTGATAAAGACGCAGGCGTGCGCTTACGTCTGCTACATCGCACACATTGCGCTTCTGCCGAGCAGTTTTGCACAGAACCTCAAAACAGTCATTGGAGCCTTTATATGGGAAAATAAACCTGCCAAGGTGAAGACTAGTTGCCTAAATCTGCCCACAGAGCGTGGTGGTCTGGGTCTACCAGATATTAAGCTATTCACTAGAGAACTGGCAGCAAAAACAACCTCCAGGTTGTTTGCGCATCCGGAATACCCAGGAAAGAGCCTTCTGATGTACTGGACAAGTGCTCTAAAGAATACGTTTACGACAGAGAGATACAGTGGACCGAAAGCTGAGAGACCACTGGAGTTTTACAAGACTGTGTGCGACTTTAAACGCAAAGTAGATAACAAAACGGAGGGAGAAGGGTTTGAAGAACTAGCGCCAATAGAGTTAAGCTACTTGTTGACGGAAGAGACACTAGAAGATGAAGATAAAAGAAAAACGAACCCAAGCCGATGGAATACCTGCAAAAAGAGCAAAGTTCCCGAGGTGGTTCGCGAATTTCACTGGCTGAGAAGATGGAGCGTGCTACCGACGCGTCAACGCCTCGCAAAGTGGCACGTGGTGCCAAATGATAAGTGCGCGAATTGTGGAAAATCCGAGACCACTAAGCATGCGTTATTTGAATGCGTTGCTACCAAGGGTGTGTGGCACCTTGTTTGGCGCGCCTTTGGAGTTAAGGCTACATCACTGTCGCAGAGGAAAAATGGCCTGTTTGTCCAATTGGTACTCGCAGTCACAATGTACGTGATCTGGAGACGTCGGTGCCAAGCAGCTCGTCGACAATCACAGCGAGCAGCATTCCCGGTCTTGCATCGAATTTATCAGCTTATTTTTGGATACCTAGTCGACGACCTAGATGTAAGTGGTGTTGACGCCTTTTTAAGGCGCTGGCACACTCGGTTTTTCGTATTACGTGGGGACAAACTGGAATTTCCCGCAGCGCCATACTGAGTTAAGTTTTTTTCTCTCTCTCTCTCTCTCTTCAGCTCCTCGAGAAGTAGCATGTTTCCTTTTTTTATAGTTTCTTAGTACCGCACAGTGTTTTATAGATGCCCGTTTAAAATTATGGCTAGCGTTTGTATAAGTTCTACTGACGCCATTTCGAACTTTTTAGTGTATAAGTGCCTCCAGTGTTTGTGTACACTTGTTCAATTAACTTTCCTTTTTCGCCCCCTAAATATATTCATCATATACAAGTACCGCCATCTAGCGGACATTCCAAGAACTAAACGAGAGGTGGCGTGGAGGTGGCTACCTACTACATACATCGA
This sequence comes from Rhipicephalus appendiculatus, assembly GCA_030522465.1. Lineage (NCBI taxonomy): Eukaryota > Metazoa > Arthropoda > Arachnida > Ixodida > Ixodidae > Rhipicephalus > Rhipicephalus appendiculatus. Next base: position 23,363 of record JALIZH010029966.1, read on the forward strand.
GGACGCACGACCCACGGCTTAAGGAGCTTCACCCCTGAAACACACTCCCAACTACATAACAAAGTGAACAAGACAAGATTTTGGGGTTTACATTGTGAAAACTTAATTAGGCCTGCTGTAACAGGGTAATCTGGAATAATTTATACATTAGGAAGTTTAATGTATATTTAAATCATAATTAAACACATTTAAAGTACATGCATGTTTTTACATTTCATGCTCATTGAAGTGTGGCTATCATGAAGAGATTCAAATGTGCACGCTTCATCCTAAGCAGTTCAATGGTACAGCCGCTAAGCCACCACAGAGGGTAGCAAGCACAGCGAACTGAAATTGCGTATATATCTCTTCGCTAATGCATCCAGTCAGTACATTTTTCACAAGTGCTTAAGTCCAAGATGAGTGTTTTTTCTGTGGTCCTTGAGTAAGCAAGCATGACCACACCAATACTATGCTAACAAGGACAAATAAGTGTACAGTTTGTGGGAGACAATGTTATAACACCACGCACTGTGGGAATTGAGTTCATACAAAGCAGTCAGCCAGCCATTTGCTGCACAAGGGCCTTTTTTTTTTGCTTTGAGCCCAGCGTTAGGAGGTGGATTGACATCTTTATGTAAATTGAGAAGTCGTGGGCATATCAAGGGCTTACCAGGCATGTTGACTACACTGATGCCTAAAGGGTGGCTCATTTTTAAACGTCACAATGGCACCCGCGTTAGAGTACATACGTGAGTTTTATCGAAATGGAGTAGACACTACGGTGAGATGATGAGCATATTAATAGAAGTGACTGTTGGTGTATTCCTCTGGGTTCGAGCAATGCATGAATACACCTTGCTTAGTCATACAAGTATATATTTCATGTTAATTACATTGTTATAACAGCAGATAGCTAACACTGCAAGTGTAGTCGATGTCACCCCGACATGGCACATAGGTAGAGTCCTTTTCCAAAGCAGTTTTAAGCATTGGCATGCCTGTGTAGTAGAATACTTGACTGCGAGGTTGAGTGCATGGGTGTAATTCCGGCTTGAACAGTGATTTTGATTCTCTGTGTCCATCGAGATTTTTGGCTCACCGACAATGCCATCGATGCCAACAATGAATTATTTGCGACATGAGTTGTGTTCGACATGGATTATCTGTGCCAGTGACGGGCATGTGACATTGTTGATGTCATGGCCTGTTAATCATGTCTGTCGTACACTCATGTCCTCCAATACAAATTTTCTTGTATACTAAGTTCAGCAGACAAGCACGAGAAGGCCCAGATGTAGGCAGATAGATAAGACAGAAACGGCCAAAGTGCCTTTGGTTCGCATAGAAATGTTTTGCATTTAATATAGCCAACAGTACCCTAAAACATTGTTTTGTCGTTGCTTTCTGTAACATTGTTCTTTGACAACAAAGCAAACAAAGAAGCCTAATGTTCCCCTACGCAAGTTCACATGTGATTCATGCATTGTGTTGTTTACATCCGTGTCAGTATTTTGCCTCTATTCATTCGCAAACCGTTGTACCATTCTCTCAATAATGGCATTTTTAACTGCCATCACTTCCTAACACATGACATGGCAGGTGAATAGCAAAAACCAGAATGAATAGAAGTGCACAAGTGTCTGACTGCACAAATGTAACAAAAATACCTTTTGGCTCAAATTTATGATTGCTACATATTACACTGTTATTTGATAACTGGTTAAGGGTTGCCATATAGTACATTGTATTCGATGAAAGCTACTGAAGAATCGTTTGATCACACAGCACATCAGCATCATATAGTGCATGCCAGAAAAATAAATATATGGAGTCACTTAGTATCAGGCGTCACCTTTGAAAAATACTGCAAGCACTCATCTGAGAGACGGTATTGTTTAATGAAAGTTTCTGAGAGCAAAGCAGCAGCTGGCACCTCAGAAAAAGGCAATAAGAGATGATGAGTTCATGCAGACTGGCTACCACTGTTGCATCTTGGACTATGTATGGGCCATTTGCCAAGGCTAAGTGAGCACAGAATTGAAGATGAAGCAAAAGAAAAGAAACAAAATTCTGATGCCTGACCCTCAACAATCGGAAGGCTTTTATAAGACTACTAAGGCACAATGTCCCAACACACTTTTTTGTTGGTATACTGCAGATTCATACCTTTAAAACACCAGAATATCCAGAAAGAATAGCTCTGAATAGTTCTGTGCTTGATTGATCAAGCACAACAAGAAGAAGAGATCTGAATGCATTGATCAGCACAACACTATCATTTATGGCGCTTTGGTGCAGTGGATATGAATATAGGGGACACTTGTTAGTTTAAACTTATTAAGAAGTGGCCACCTGTTTGGTCCTTTCAATAATAATATTCAATGTTTCCCAGGCTTCTGCTATTAAACCAGTAGTGCCCTTCATGTAAACTTAAGCATCGAGCGAATCAAAGTACAAAAACAAAGCAAAGCATATACAACGTACACCATGCCTTGTAAGTATGCACACGTGTGTGTTTATGCATGTGTACACACACACATCCTAATTCAGATGCAGAGATAAACATGGTCCTCTTTTTTAAAAAATATATTGCAGCTTTTGATCACTGTGTACCAGGCAACATATGTGAGAAAAGCTACCCTACAACTACTAGCTTGTAATATTGTTGAGCAACTGATGAGCATGAAACGAG
>JALIZH010029968.1:0-51464 GCA_030522465.1 Rhipicephalus appendiculatus
GCGACTAAAGCTTCGTACTGCCATGGTATCACTTGGTAGCCCGGTTGTGTCCTTTAAACCGGAGTGTGCCCGGCCAGCACTCAGGATCGAACCCAAATCAGAAGCTCACGCCCAACTGTTTAGCCACCACTGTGGTGAGGTCAATGCGGCGATTTGTCTAATAGAAAAACCACAAAGAAGGGGTGCCACTCTTTTAATATGTTCGGGTGTTCGCGAACACCAGTGAGTGCGATGGCGATTTCAAAGCACGAGGTATAGCACGTGGAGCATTTGTTAGCGCATGCTGTGTCAAGCCATGTCAGACCTACCCACTGAAATGGCAAGGTATTATGTCATCACGCAGCAATACGGAAAAACAAACTCTATAAGAAGCTTTGGACATAATTTCTGAGGACACATGGAAGCTACAAAAAGAGTACTGTATGATTAAGTTTCTTTAAAAGTGGCCAACTTGCTAGCAGCTAATATTCCTCAGCTTCTAGCAGGCTCAGGGTATACTTGTAGCAGGCTCGGGTTATCCCACCCACTTGAGTTTCAATAATACATCACAAGTGTGCAGAAGAGCTGGCGATAACAGGGTCAGCAGTACAACAGAAGAAAGGAAAAATTCGTTAAATCCCCGTCATTCTGGGAGTCGATGTCAGGCGAAGCAGTAGGCGAGTAGTGGCCTCTGCCACATTCTTTTTCATTGATTTGAATCAAGCGTTGTGAGTTCGACCGACTTCGTGTAATTTGTGTAGTTATGGGTATATCGCGGGCAGGCCCATCGCGAGGAATTTTTTCCCGCCGGTTGCGGAGGGAGGCCTTCGCTATTTGAGGAAAGCACCAATTTTCAGGAAAGTACCTATTCGAAGAAGCAGCAGCATCTGAGGGGGGGTAAGCTACGAGGACTACCTCCCCCCCCCCCCCCCCCCCCGACCCAGCTACGGAATTCATCCTGGGTTTATTAGGCACGTCGCCTACATCGACGCCCCCTTGGGACGTTAAACCCAGGTGTCAGTCTTATCAGGTGTCAGTCTTACCGAACTGAACTGCACGCTACGGTGAGATGATGTGCATATCATAAGAAGCGGTTTTCACCGTATTCCTCCGAGTTATGCAATGGTTGACCATAGCTGGGCGAGTCACATGAGTTAATATGCAGTGTTTAGGGGCGAAGCTCCTTAGGGTGTGGGTCTGTCCCTCCTCTGTAGTTGTAGTAGTAGTAGTAGTAGTAGTAGTAGTAGTAGTAGTAGTAGTAGTAGTAGTAGTAGTAGGTAGGTAGGTAGGTAGTCACGTGTAGTGGAATGTAGCCACTCCACGTGATAAAGATGACGATGACGCAGTATAGTGGAATGTACCCACTACACGTGATAACGATGAAGTATAAGCGCGTTCCAGTATAGTGGATTTTACCCACTCCACGTGATAAAGATGACGATGACGCAGTATAGTGGAATGTACCCACTACACGTGATAACGATGAAGTATAAGCGCGTTCCAGTATAGTGGATTGTACCAACTACACGTGATAACGGTGACGATGACGCTGATGACCATGAAGTATAAGCGCGTTGCAGACCACACATTCCCTTTCTGCCATGGATGAAAACGATCGAGCTTCGCCCACTCATCATCATTCACTTCGTGGATATGGCGTGATTTTTTATGACACTGCTATAAAACCCGATAGTGAGTATGGTATCCACAGTTGACGTTGCGCGATATGACGTTTTTTTTTTCTCGTAAGCTGTTTCACGCACTGGTGTTCCTCTGTGGTACAATACTTGACTGTCACGCAGAATCCCTGCGTTTAATTCGGCTGTAAATGCGATCTTTCCGTTCCGCCGATTTTTCCCTCACCTACAGCACCACCGACAACTGCGCCGCATTTTTTGCCACACAAGCTCCAGAACGCGATCGCGTAAACATTTTTGAAGTCCTGCCATCGCGGTTCCTGGTTTGATACAAACTGCCAATCACCTGGGGCTCATACCCGCATTCCATGGGCCGTGCTATACGGGTATGTGCCACGTGTGACTGAAGGAAAGGGTTTCATGACGCACGAGTAAAATACGTATCTCACGCAAATAATGTAATGACCTGTTCATAGTTTTCGTCATACACTAATGCCCTCCCATGCAAACTTTGGTATGTGTCGAGTTAAGGAGACGACCAGAAGAGCGCCCAGACGTAGGCGGGTATATATATATATATATATATATATATATATATATATATATATATATATATATATATATATATATATATATATATATATATATATATATATATATATATAGACAGATAGATAGATAGATAGATAGATAGGTACGTGGATATATCGATACGTGGACAGGAACACTCAAAGTGCTTTAGGTTTGCAAATAAATGTTTCGCATTTCAAACAGAAACCAAGTTTTACGAATGCAGACCATGCTGCTATTACCGCGTCAATATACACAGCTTCTTACATATACAGATGTTATGTAGAACGTGTGAGGAAGCAGATCGGCAAGCACTGAGGCCCATCGCCATCGGCTGGCACACACCGACAATTCGCACTCTGGCTACGCCCTGCGTGCTGCTGCTACGATCGTCGCTCTTGTAGAATCCTCAATAAACCCTCCGTAACAAGTGATGGAGGTGCTGAGAAGGCGGCGGTTTAAGAATACCTTGTCAAATGATCTACGTCAACAGTAGCGTAGCCAGAAATTTTTTTCGGGGGGGGAGGGGGTTGAACCATACTTTATCTATGTTCGTGCTTGCATTTGTATGTGTGCGTGCATATATACCCAAGCAAAACTGAAAATTTTCGGGGGGGGGGGGAGGTTTCAACCCCCCCTCCCCCCCCCCCTTGGCTACGCCACTGTACGGCAATGACAATCCATCGGTTTCCATCGCCAGTGCATGGAAAAGGCCCGTATAAATCGATGCCGACGTGGTCAAACGGGTGGGCTGGACATGGAAGTGGCTGGAAATGTGCTGTGGAGAGGTGCGAGACTGGTTTGCGTCGTTGGCAGGCGATGCAAGAAACGAAACAACATGGAAAGAGGATTGAGAGGACGCCTGTAGCGCTTTTGGTGTCGTGTCTCTTGTCTTTCCGTGCTCTTTCGAGCTACGCTGACTTCCCGACGTGTAAAGCAACGCGACCAAGACGTTTCACTGTCTTACATGTCATAGGAAAAGGAAAGTGAAAAAAATTCGGCAGATCCCACATACCTTGGAAATCGACGTTATGCGAAGCATGCGGAGGGAAGGTGACTGTGCTGTAACTTTTTTATTGAGCGAAACGTTACGAATTGACGCGTAAGATATGTAGGAATGTTGTACGCACAGACATATGTTGTATAGTCACATATGTTTTATATACCCAGTTTACAGTTGCGTAACGATGGCAACAGCAGCATGGGTCTTAGCAACACCAGAAGCGGTAAGCTGATATGTAGCGCTTGTGCTCGTGAGGATCGTAGCCCTGGACACTGCTACTAAAATCAACTTCAGTGAATGGCGCTTCACTACAATTGACGTTAACCAGACGTGACGGCTGTATCATAGGAGTACAGATGTCATGTTGATAAAATTCGACAGCCAGAACTACAACTACAATTGACGTTTCACGAACATTAGGGTTTACTTAAAGGGGTGGTGCCATGAAATTTTGATGCTATAACAAGCCTGTTGTGGGTTTCCTCTGTGTGCAAGGACACTCCACACGAAGGGTCGGACACAGCAAACGTTTACAATATATTTTAATTCACTTCCAAAGCTTACCTAAATAGACATTCTGCCGCTCGAGACCCATCGCTAGCGCATCAAAACTGACGTAGTTCTATAGGAAAGACAACGAAAGTTGCAGTGACGTCACACCAAATCTGTAGTGACGTGAGTGACCTCCGGATCTCCGCCACCACCGAAAACGTACTTACCGGCAAAGCATCAGTTACTACATCACTCGCCGAGTTTCGATCGCTTCCTGGACTAAGTGCTGCGCATCTTCGCGCGAGCCTTGCGTGGTCACGTGAGCAAGCCTCCTACATTGCTACGTCACTGCCCAACTTGGCGCCCATAAACCGAAACCGAAAGTTGTCCACATTAATAAGGAGTTATTAAATTATTTAGAGAGAATACGTGAATCTTGGTGCGTGTATCATGCTTCCTAGAGCTATAAGAAACGCTTGCAGCGAAGAACGCGCAAGTCGCAAATTTGGTGGCACCACCCCTTTAAAAGCAGTTCCCAGACCTGGCGTGGCTCTGTGGTAGAATACTTCATTGCCACGCAGAATGTTGGGGTTCGATTCCTTCTGGGACCCTGGCATTTATTCTTAACATTCTTCCACTGAACGCTGCAGATGTTATCTTTGTCTTAACGCTCTCGCGTTAAAATTACCCATGTCTGCTCTCGCTGTTCCTGGGTAGATATAAACTATCAATCACCTGTGGCACATACCCGCCCGTGGTATACGGGTATGTGCCACACGTTTCTGGCGGGAAGGGTTTGACGACGTGCACGACGGGATTGTCACATTATTCATGTCATGACCAGCAAGTAATATTTGTCGAACCATCCCATACTAATCCTCTCATACTAATACCCTCCCATACTAATTTTGGCTTACCCCAAGTTAAGGGGGGTGATCACGAGAGCACCGAGACGTAGGCGGCTAAATAGATAGATAGATAGATAGATAGATAGATAGATAGATAGATAGATAGATAGATAGATAGACAGATAGATAGGGGTTTCGGGCTGCAGCTGGCGCGGAACCCCTCAGGAGAGAGACCCAGACAGACAAGGAATCGTCTTTACTCCGCCAAGCCTCGGCCGCAACTGCCCGCTTCCAGCGGCCCCTCACTGCCTGCCGCGAGTGCGCCTGTGATCATCGTTCTCTCCTACTATGAGGGATCGCAGCCGCCGAGCGCTCCCATAATAGATACGTAGATAGACACGCTAAAAGTGCATGCAGTACGCCATGAAATGCTTCGCATTTAACATGTGAGGCGTTCATTGTCGCTTGTATAGTGAACTTGTATAAGAGGCGACAGGTTGACTAAGAAAAGGGAACGATGTACTCCGCAGGAGCATGCTGAAAATCGCGGGATTGACACACGTATGATGTGTGAGATATTGCACTCACGTATATATTCGCACGCCCATTCCTGACGGTTGGTGTCAGGGCAGCGTCTTTTTTTGTGGCTGCCCCTTTTATTTTGACTAAGAGAGAATTGAATTTGTTGAAACTTGAGGCATATCGGGCCCAATGAAATCTTTTTAAAGGAAACGTCCGTGCGGAATAACCATGTTGCTGAATTATTCCGGTTACAGCAACCTCGTGCCACAAAGTTTGTGGTATGGTTTCAGTGGTGTATTTCACAGACTGCACAATAATGAGTACTGCAAGCAACTATTAGGTAAGCCATGATTACATCAGCGGATAAGTGTGCCTGGTTCTTGTCGCTATTACTGCTGCAGAGACAATACAAAAGCAGTGCGTCCTCTATCACGGTAATGTGAGCTTCCCTTCCTACTTAACGAAATGCGGTAATAAAGTTCCCGCTGGAATACAACCAAAATCACCGGTAATATTGTGAGATAATTTGTGTAAGCACATATCCGTGCTGATAAGCTCTAATGCTACTCAGTAGAGAACAAACTCATCAGCGAAGTACCTCACACATGCTATTCTGTTGTAATGTGCATGATCATATTAAAAGCACAATAAAGTTGACACATGTCAATTGGCTGGTGAAAACACATTTACGTGTCTAACGCCCCCCGAGCCATACATGTTCTTGGTGTTAGTACGTACATGACTCTGATATCGAGGTGACTTTCTCTATGACGTATTTAGTTGAACAAAGAAGATTCGTCAGAACACACGTCCTTTTTAATATTTGCCATGTACGTAGATGTAGGTTATTTAAGTATACTTGTGAACACATGTGCCGAGCCTGTCCAGGAAACGAAACAGTTGTGGAGTGAGTGATATATGAAGAAAGGGCAATTCGTCTTTTATCAGTTATTTGGAAGCATTGCCAGCAGAACAGACTTGGAGCGCCCCTCACAGGCTTTTTGCGATGTCCAATCGTCGCTTGTCTCCGTCGATCTGTTGCTGTAAGTAACTGCGGCTTTAGTTTAAAAGAATGCTGTTGTCTTCATGATAAAGTCATGGTGATTAAATTCATTGTGTATTCGTTTACAGTTAAGATTTCTCGAATGATTTATAATCGAGCAGCTCCAAAGTTAATACTATTTAACGTGAAGTGTCATGCCAGGCGCTTTTTAGAGAGGAAGCTTTACTACTCTGTGTATCGCATGGTCATTGCGTAGCAATGATGGGAACGATGGCTCGAGGTTATTGCGAGGTCATTGCGACGCGATGACCTCGAGCCATCGGAGCGAGAGCGCCAACCAAGGTGTGTCTGGCAAAAGAAAAGCTTGAGCATGAGAAGCTTGATAGACAACCTTGAGAGACAAGCTTGAGAAGGCTTGAGCAAAAGGAATTGGAGAACTGCCTTGACTTTTGGCCACCTCGGACGTAACAGCTGCAGCTGCTGCTCTGTCGTTCTAAGTCTAGTCTCGCTCCAAGTCACGCCAAGTGATCCGCTTTGGAGAGGCATTGCAGCTGAGCTCACTCGAAGCCTTGCCGCTGCGGTACCACGTGACTGGGCGAAGGTGTAACGACTGCTTCGCCGGCACTTGGTCGCTCAGTGTCGGAATGGATGGCGGGTAGGCTGGGCCGTCCATGCGTGAGCTTCAGAGCAGGCCGAATCGAATCACACACTGGGTGTATCTACTCGGCAGGCTGCGAAATATCAAACAAATGCGACATTGCCTGCTGAACCACCGCAGCAAAGGGCGGAAAGAATAGCACGTTATAGAGAAGCTTTAGCGCGGAGGCGTGTAAAGATTGCCGCTACTGCAAGCGCTATCTGCGTGCATATTCAAAACAATGCAAAAAATACCTTTCTGTAGCGATAAATAGGTTACGGAAAGTTAAACGTCAGCCAACTTTTTATATACATATTCACAGTATTCACTTCTGACTAAATATTTTTGTAAGAGTTGGTATTTGTATATTATTTACATTCCTTATATTCTGTCTTGGATTATACCAAGGCAGTGTTATAACTCACAAACGGCAGTTCTGGCAGTTCATTGGCCCTTGTCTCCAGCGGATTTATTCTCTGGTGGCCAGGTATCCGATATAACCCTTAACTTGAACCACAGCCTTCTATTTCGTGCGAGTTTTAAAGGGATAATGAACAAAATTTTTGCCGCCAAGCTTTCCAGCCAAATTGAAACACTGGGGATTGAAATCAGAGGACACAACGTTCATTTCAGGCAGAAACTAGAGGAAAATAGTAAATTTAATGAGTTTTTCACAAACCGCCGCGTCTAGCGGCCGCGCCGTGAACTAGAGTAGGTGACGTGAAACTCGCCGGAAACAGGCATCCCACCAATGCCAGTCGTCGCGCGCGTCTCTGAACACGCTCAGCTCGCACTATGTTTCCCAGAACCACTACAGGAGCGAACAATTATCCCGGCTGGGGTAAGGCATCAGAGCTCTTGTGGAAGGGAGAGAGTGGAATCAGAGGAGAGGTGGAGAAAAGGAAGGGAAGAACAGGAGCACGCGCACCCTTGCATGCGTCAGGGAGAATCTGACGTCACGGCTCACGCTCGCGCGCAGCCGGCGCGCGCTGACAATTCCACCAAAAATACAGCCAACTGTTCAAAAATACCTGAAATAAACTCTGTTTATCAGGAACAGTGCCGTCTTCCGAGTAGAATTTTCGATGTTTTCATCAGTTTTTCCAATTTTTGTTCGGCATCCCTATAAGAGCGGAGCTCTTTAGGCTTTCGTTGCACCTGATAGTGCGAACAGGAATTACTATTATCATGAACCGGTACGCGCTTGCTTCATCCTTTTTGAACTTCTGGTTCACTCCCACTACACACGCGCCGGTTCGCCCAGCGTGGAATACAAAAACTATGATGGACGAGTCTGCTAAGTGAATAAAAATCACGTAACATGACGTAGCAACCAGTCAAGGGACTGAAGTCACGTAAAATCACGTAACAACTATTTACGTGACAAGAAATGACGTAACATCACGCAAGTAGTAACGTGACTAGAATCATGTAACATCACGTTACTTGCTTGACTAAAAATCCAAGTAACATGACGCAACATCTGGTCACGTGGCTAAAATCACACATCACGCAACAGCTAGTCCCGTCATATGGTCCCCCCATAATGCACGTAACAGCTAGTCATGTGACTAAAATCACAACATCTGGTAACGGGTAGTCACGTGACACGACTAGCCAAGTCTAGCTTTACTTATTACAACGGGCAAAAACTTCAACACTAGCTACGCTGATAGTTCCGGACTTGCGCGACTAGCGCAAGCGGCGCACTGTTTTTCTATTCTTTAGATGACTTTTTCTGAATACTCGGACAACCGGAGGTGCTCGACCGGCAGGACTTAGAAGAGGAAGAAGAGTATCACTGGTTGCTCGTGTCAGTATAAGTTTCGTAGAATGCCCGAATCATTTGCTTCTGAGCGTTCTCCTTTCATCGTATTACTCAGACTGACCGATTGCTGGAAAATGCGGTTACGAGAGCACTACACAAAGGCGCAGGAGGGCACAGGAGGATTTCCTACACTGTACTGTAACCAGCGTCGGTGTGTTCTGTTGGCACACCAGACGGCTGTCTTTTTGATATGTGGAAATTATTACAAGACGATAAGAATTCAGGCTGCAGTAGCGTAGGCAGAAAATTTCTTCCAGGGGACAGGGGGGGAGTTGAACCATCCTTCATGTATGTTCGTGCGTGCGTTATGTGTGCGTCCTAGGGGGGGGAGTATTTATTCAACAGACATTGGTCAGCACTGGTCGAGGTAACGCAGCACAGAGCGCATATATCGGCAGGCCAGGAAGGCAGCTGCGAATTCAGCACCACGAAAATGTCGTTGTCGTCTTCCTCCGATGATTGGCATTTAGCGCCCGCGCATGAGTGGCATTTCCATACCTGTGACAATATATTTTCCACCGACGCTGAGTGAGCTTCACATTTTTTTGCCAACCCACCCTTACAATAATATTTTTTGAAATAGATGGGCAAACCCACTCACGAGTGGACTCACTCATGCGCGATGAGTCTCAGTCGGAATGAATCCGGTTGAGAAAAATTTTAGTGAGTGCCATTGTGGAATATTTCGGTGAATCTGAGTCAGCCTAAAGGACAAAATATATTTTTGAGTGAGTGTGAGTAAGCTCCATCTTTTGCTTACCTATGACCTTGCCAGTGGCGTAGCGCCTGAAAAATCACTGCATTTGGTCCCTGTTTTTATTTATTTATTACATACTGCAGACCCTTAGGTCCAAGCAGGTGGGTAGTTTCAATAAGACATGATTAATACAGAAAGTGACATAAAAATTGTTTGAGATTGGTGTTAGATACAGTCATGATAAATAGAAAAGCGACATGGAAAATTATTTCGTAATTAAAGTGAATAACGGGCGTAATGAACAAAAGAAAATACACTACATAAAAAATGCTGCATTATGTTTCGCGATTGCTGTAGGAATAAATACAACAATAAATACAAAACAACAACGCAATCATTTTCACTAATCAGGAAAAAAAAACAAATACATATGCATACAATCAAAACAAATACACACAATAAAACAATAAATAAAATACACTGCGATAAAAGATCTGAAACCTGAAATGGTGAGACAATGCTATTTTAGTGTGAAAGGGGAGACGGATGTGAAGGAGAATTATATACTAAGAGGATGCCTGAGTTATTTCGTTCGAATCTGAGACCGTACGTGGAAAATATGAGTACTTATAAGCGTCTGTTCTACAGAAATAAGGCGTTAAGGAATTGGGGTGATAATGCCTTGTGGGTCTGGTTGATGGGGTGTCAGATACGGAGATGGGTCAATCGCAAGTTTGCGGTCGAGAAGAAGAGAAAGAAGGTCAATTCCAATCTGTTTTCGACGTGCGCTAAGAAGGGAAATGCTATTGGCTTTCATTATTTCAGATGGAGAGTCAACTCGTGAGAATTTGTTAAAAATAAACCGTACTGCTTTCCTCTGTATTCTTTCGAGACACTTGATGTTAGTTTGAGTGTATGGGTCCCATACTGCACTGACATATTCTAATTTAGGCCTTATTAAGGAATAATAGGACATTAATTTAACATTGCTTGGGGCGTCGTGAAGTTTATGTTTTAGAAAGCAGAGCTTTCTGAATGCAGATGAGCAAATCATATTGACATGTGTATTCCACGATAAGGTAGTTGTTATTGTAACACCTAAGTATTTGTAACTGTCGACCTGCCTAAGTGGCGAAGAACCAAGTCGGTAAGTAAAAGGCAGGGGGTGTTTTTTGACGCGTTAAAGCGAGGAGTACGGTTTTATCGGCGTTGAGAACCATTCCCCATTTTTCGTACCACTGGAATACGTTATTTAAATTGTTGTTTAACTCCACTTGATCATCGGGACGAAAAATTTCTTTGAACAATACGCAGTCGTCTGCAAACAATCGGATTCGAACACCAGGGGTTACTACGTTAACTATATCATTATTATAAACCAAGAAAAGCAGGAGGCCTAGGATGCTGCCCTGTGGCACCCCTGAAGTGACTGGCAAACTTTCGGAAAGCTGACCTCCAATGTCAGTATATTGCTTCTTGTTAGTCAGGTAAGCAGAAATCTATCTGATGAAGTGTTCAGGGATGTCAAGGATTCTAAGCTTAATAATTAGTTTATCATGCGGAACCTTGTCAAAACCTTTACTAAAATCAAGAAATATTACATATACTTGGCCGTTAGAATCAAGAGATGAAGCGAACGAATGAACTACCGTTATTAGTTGGGTTATAGTTCAATATCCTTTCCGAAAGCCATGCTGACGTTCTATTAGTGCAGTGTTATTTTCCAGAAATTCGCGCACACAGATAGCTATAATATGCTCGACAAGTTTGCAGCATTGGGATCAGGCCCGTAGCCAGGGGGGGAGGGCCCTAGGGACCCGGGCCGCCCTCGAAATCCGCATGGAAGGGGGTGTTTTCCCGAAGATAGATAATGAAAATAGGTGTTTTTCAAGGTTTTCAACGGGTGCCCCCCCCCCCCCCCCCCTTCGAAAAAAAATCCTGGCTACGGGCCTGATTGGGATGTTAGTGAAATTGGGCGATAATTTTCTATAAGTGACCTGTCGCCGTTTTATTGCGATAGCAATTATATTTCTTATGTTTCAGCGCAAGGAGACACGAACACGAGAAAGAAGGCACGAGGACACGGCGCTACTAACAACTGAGGTTTATTGCACACGATAACAGTATAAATACCGATGCACAAGAAAGAGGGAAAGGGTGTCAACATCTCCTTCGCACCAACACATTGCTTACCGGCCACAGCGCCACCGCTACCGCGACAGGAATGCTATCTCTCTTTGAGACAACTAAACAGATGGGCAGCTTACTCAACCTTGGCTTTTGTTAATTTCGAAAGCCTCTACAATCTCCCTGGTCATCTGGTCTGAACTTCTCGCAATCACTTTGGTTTCGTCAAAAATGGGCTTACAGCCACAGCGCATGCAGTGTGCGGCCAGATGACCACTCGTCGCCAGTTTGGTTACATTGTAAGAATGTTCTCTTAAGCGGTCATTCAGGCATCTGCCCGTTTGCCCAACGTATTCTTTCCCACATGACAAGGTGATAGAGTAAACAACACCTTCTGCGCATGGCACAAACTGATCGCGATGTTTCTTACTGCAGTTATAACGCTTCTGCGTCGAATTATTCACACGTGCGCACTACCCAGAAAGTTTTATTGGGGCGGAAAAAACAACGTCCACACCAACTCTTTTGCCAATCTTCTTTAGATTGTGGCTCAGGTTATGCATATAAGGCACCACAACGACTTTGTTTCTAGGGGTCTGCGAAGTGGCCTCACAACTTCCAGTAGTGCATTTCTTTAACAAGCTGGCAGCCACCGCCGTTAGCAGCTGCATGGGGTAGCCAGCTGCGCAGAGGCGCGAAACTTGATTGTCAAAACTTTCCTGCGTGCGATGCTCACACGTTTTTAAGAGAGCATTTCTAAAACACACATTGATGATGCCCCGTTTGACTAATTCAGAATGCGCAGATGCGTACGGTAGGAGGGGCTTCTTTCCTCGGGGCTCGTAGCACCAACACGTGTGACTGTCTAAAATATAAAGGGTGATGTCTAAGAATCTAATGCATCCATTGACTGGCTCTTCACAAGTAATTATTAAAGGTTCCAGGCATTCGCGAAAAACCGAGCAAATGGTCGATGTAGCAAGCGCCAAGGATTCACTGTCACACTGTAAGAACACTAAATAGTCATCGACGTATCGAAAAACCTTAGCAACCATCGTTGCATCCAAGCGAGTTCGCAGAACCCTGTCGTAATGCGCGAGAAAGAGGTCGCTTAAAAGGAGGCGAGACAGGAACCAATACAAACGCCTTCTCTCTGTAAAAACGTTGAGTCACCGCAAGTGGCGAACGTGGAAGACAAATAAAACTTTAAAAGTTCTAAAAGCTGGTTAGCGGATCGACCGACCTCGTTCTGGAAGCTCACAGTGCCGTGGTTGTCAATAGCGTCTTCTACGCACACAAAAAGTTCCTTATGAGGTAAAGAATAAAACACATCTTTAATGTCCAGAGAGAAGACAGAGAAGTTTGCATGAGTGTTCTCTTTTTAAAAAATCAATAAAACCGCCTGAACACCATCTTTAACTAAGATCGCCACACCACCACCCCTAGTTTCCCGGTCTTTACGAAATACTGTATAAGAAAGGGGGAAAATGTCGTTGTCGCATATCTCCTCACTCAGCCAGGTTTCTGTTAAAACAGTTAGATGTGGATCATACTGTAGCAGTAAAATTTCTAAAGACACGGTTTTGTTTTTGACACTGCGGGCGTCTATATTCAATATTCGGACTCGTTTACGAGCGTCACAGGTATCGTGTCAGTCGGGAGATAATGTCGATGTATTATCGCGCTGACCTTCTACGTGCGTGGACTGTACGGTGCTTACAGCTTTAACACGTTTTTTCAATGTTTGATCCCCAAAAAAAAGTATTCTTTATCAATTCTTAGTCTGTCGTGAATAAGCGAGACATTCTTCCCGAGTTGCTTTTCATTCTTCGCAC
Organism: Rhipicephalus appendiculatus; assembly: GCA_030522465.1. NCBI lineage: Eukaryota > Metazoa > Arthropoda > Arachnida > Ixodida > Ixodidae > Rhipicephalus > Rhipicephalus appendiculatus. The sequence goes on from JALIZH010029968.1 coordinate 13,179, forward strand.
TTTCTCAGAGTAGTTTTCGGTTTCTTAACGTTGAAGCGGAATAGTCATTCTGGAAGAATATTGTGCTGCCTTTTAACTTTTTGACATTGGCGGAAATTGCCTTTGTTACGTTGAAATCTTGGAGGTAAATGATTACTGGGCGCTTGCCTTTGCGATGACCAAGTCGATGAATGCGGCCAATGGATTTACATTTCATGCCAAGGTTATCTTCGAACACGTCTTTTACGACTTTCTCTTTAAGTGAAGTTTCTGTTTCCTCGGATGATTCAGGTATTCCATGAACTATCAAATTAGATGGTCTGCTTCGGTCCTCCAGATCTGAGAGTTCTTTTGCTTGAGAGTTTATGAGATGCTCTACCGACTGTAGCGCTGCCTGCACTTTCTGAGCTTGTCCTGACGGAAGGCAGGATTCAGAGCCATTTTCATACATTTTATCGTTCAGCCTTTCTATCGTCTTTTTCGTGTCTGCTATTTCTTCTTTTATTTCACTTAAGCCAGATCGCAAGGCCTTCTGGCACTCAAGCAGCTCCTCAAAAAAGTTCTTTTTTCTGTAGGTCCAGGGTTTAGTTCCACAGCGCCGCACAACAGCAACTTGAGTATAAACACGCAATCATAGGCAATGCTATAGCACCGTTTGGAGCACCGCAGGACCACAAGGCCAGGACAGTCACTTCGAAATGTGCAGTAATAAAAACTAACCTGCAGTATGAAAAACAGTTTCCTGCTTAGCGTCATGGCATTGCCGGGTCCGCTGTGCCCACTCAAGTTGCAGTCGTGAGGCATCTGCTTTATATCCTCGGCTGTTGATGACGTCACACCGCTTTGGTCGATAGGTGTCGCCAAAAGTTCCGCGCGATCATGAGAGGACGCTAGTTCATTTGATGACGAGGCCAAATTCAAAGGCTGGTATGCATCGTTGGCGTGGCGCGCCTCATGGCACACCTGACTAGTCGTTGGTAAACCGTAGGCGTAGAATAAACGTAAATATAATTTTGCCCTTCGCTCTTACCTGTAACACTTAACACGCTCTTTACTGCAGCTTGTACTGAGAAAGAGTCCCTCACGGGCCGTTGAGTTTGTGTATTGTTTTCTTTCCGTGGTACAACGGTAAAAATGAAGCCTAAGGGAGTTCGACCCTAAGAGAAGAACGCCTCATCTCTGCCTGCCCCGAACACTGTGTACAGAGTGTCATGCCCGGTGCGAACAGTAATTAGTGTTACTTGTCACGTTCACCCAACTGAGGGACATACGTTGGCATTATAGTTTAGTAGGCCACGAAGTTTCACGTTTCGAATATTGAGCAGAATATTCAAGTCAACGGATGTGGCAGAACAAAAATATGGCCACTATGTATATTTGAGGGCTGATTTGCTGAGTTTAGTGCTCGGTTGCCTTATTTCTAGTCACATTTCTGCGTGTACTAACATTGTGGTTTGAGCCACTAGGAAACTATTTCCTCAGTACATTATATGTGTTGCTACAAAACGGTGCCGTTGCAGGTACATCGTGAGGTAATCGAGAAATTTTCTTACAATGCAGGTATAACATTCCTTGCTGTCACCGTCACTTCAGTGAATGGTAGGTAACTCAAACAAGTGCACATTCTTTCTCAATTTTTTCTGATATGTATATTATGATCATCATTATACGCTTGTCGTCGTTCTGAACCACCTGTGTTTAAGCATGTGCTTAATGAGCTGGGTTTTGGCCCTGTTCTCGGGATGGTTAAATATCGTTCTCCCTGCCTGCCTTTCACTAAACTTTTCTCTCTCTCTCTCTCTTAAATATGCACGTAGTAATACAATCGAACCCGCATATATCGAACTCTCAATAATTGGGAGTTAGTTCGATAATTTCGAGAGTTCTATATGCAATTTTTAATGAAATTATCTTATTGCCACACACACTCTTATGTCAGCGGCCCATTGCACGGGTAGATACTGCTTTGCACACCGCGCTAGAATGTCTGGAAGCATTCCAGATTATTTTAGGATCATTTGTTAGGCTTGAGCGCGCAAACGCAAAAAGCTGATCTTAATATCGAAGAAATGTAGTCACCAGCGACAACACTCGAATGATCGATGTCGCATGTATAGATACGGACGCACCTTGCCGCGGATGAGATTATCGACGGCTGACGCTCTGTTCGCCGATATCAGTGTACAGTATGCATTGCTTGCTCTAGTTTGAGTTCCCGTTTACCTGCCACAAGTTCGGCCAAATCAAGTGTCTGCTGACACTTGATTTTGACGCCGACTGCTGTCTTCGCAACGTCATGGCCCCGAGACATCTGGTGGAAGTGCTGGGTAGTTCATGTTCCGGAAGCCCCCGTCAAGCCGTGAACGCAGTCCACGTCGCGAAGACACCGACACCATCAGTGCCAGTCGAACCAGCCGTAGACGAAAAGGACTGCCCCCCCCCTCCAATACGGACCTCTACCACACAAGCCAGAAGCCACGGCAACGAAGACAACAGGCACGATAACGGCCGCAGTGTCCCCTGCAGCGATAGTAATGCAGCCGCTCAGGGAGCCCCCGACGTTCCGTGGTTCGCCATGTGAAGACCCCGAAACCTGGCTCGAGACGTTAGAACAGGTCTCAGCATTTAAAAACTGCAACCTCGAGGACAAGCAGCGCCATATGTACTTCTACCTAGAAGATGTAGCAAGGACCTGGTTTGAGAACAGGGAATCCACCGTGACAACGTGAGACATCTTCCGGACCAGCTTCTCCGCAGCGCTTACGAATATCGGTCGACAAAAGCGGCCGCAGCCTTACCGAAGACACGGGTGCAGCTCCCAAACAAAAAACGTGATAATTTCGGTGGAAGAAATATCCAGACTCTTCCACCACACCAACCCTGACATGACCGAGGAGAAGAAGATCTGTTTCCTCAAGCGAGGAGTAAGGCAAGCGCTTTTCGCTGGGCTAACGCGCAACCCACCCAAGACCGTGCAAGAATTCGTATCAGAAGCGACGACGATCGGGAAGACGCTCAAAATGCGCACCCGCCAGTACAATCGCCAATCGATTCAAGAGAGCGCAGATGTTCACGCCCTCGGCTACGACGACCTGCGCGAAACGATCCGAGCCATCGTGCAAGAGGAGCTGCGAAAGTTCGCACCTTTTCCACAGCGTGAAGTGAAGGCGATTGCGGACGTTGTACGGGAGGAAATTCAGAAGTCACTTGCTGTTGCTCAGCCAGCACCGCACCAGCCGCAAGCCTATGACCTGCGCTGCTGCAGTCCGCCGTGCCGTTCCCCCCTCCGGGATAACTTCAAGACACCGCATCGCTGCAGTTACGTCGCCAGACGCCGCCGCCACCGCCACCACCACCGACACCCCTACCATCCTCCTGTCGGCCAGCGCTACGCGCTAGGGAAAACCGACGTTTGGCGCGCCCCCTGGCAACCACCCGCTCTGCTACCACTGTATAGAAGCTGGCCAGACCTACCGTCGCTGCCTGTACTGCCAGATGGCACTAAGCGAATTCGCAGTCAACGCACCGTGTCCACAGCGAGGTGAACGACCTCGAGACATCGCCGACTACATTACCGGAGCACAGTGGCAACAACGATGACCATCCCGTTCACCGTCGCCCGGCCGCTACGTCTCTCGCCGCACCGCTGGCCCGGCAGTACACTGGCCCTCTGTAATGATATCACAACAGCCGATCTTGGCGGCATATAATTGTCCAATGCCGCCGAAACCGCTGTCGCACGATATAACAAGAAATGAGATAAGCAAAAATTTCTAGGTACCGATGGCTTTTGAATCTGGGCCCTCTGCGTGGCAGTCCAGTATTCTACTACAAATTCACACAGGGGCTTGAAATTTCTGCGGAAAGTGACCCTATATAGGCGTCATCTCGGGCAAGGAATCGCGTTAACATAAGTAATGTAGCGTGGCAGGAGAGTAAAATAACAAGTAGGCGTCACGAAATGCGCATTGAACAACGAGTGGGTCGTTTAATGCTTCCGAACCATTACAAAGGACTCAGCCATAATTCTTCAGCGTCATCAGCCACAGCATGGAGTGCACATAATACCTTACAGATGTGCAGCGGGGACCACGCTTTATGTAATGTAGCGTGGTGGAAGAGTGAAATAGCAACCAGGCGTCACACAATGCGAATTGCGCAACGAGTGTCAACCCATTACAAAAGGATTCAGCTACAGTTCTTCATCGCCATCAGCGACAGCACAAACAAAGCGCACATAAAGCCTTTCGGATGTGTTGCGGCTACCACGGTTTTCTGGAGAATGACGAATAATAGCAAAGTTGGTGCTTCTCCACTTTATGGAAAAAAAAATGAAAATTTTCCCTAAATAGTGGCGGGTTGCTAGGCATATTTGATCCTAGGACTTGATACTGCATTGCACTGACATTTATCAACCACGAAAAGCTATTGCTGTAATCACAGCTGATTGCTAAACGTGTACATGCCAGCAGTCGCTGTCAAGAGAGGTCGAGTGGCTCAATTTTAACGCGATAGCGTTAAAGAGCTCGTTTCGCAGAAATTCCGGCGTCGGTGTCGGCGTCGGCGTCATTGGTTGTGAGCGAAAAATCATCATCTTGTCCGTGGCCGAAAAATCAAGAAAGATGCAAATAAAATAAATAATAAAAATGTCAGGATTCGAGTGAGGATCAAACCCAGGCCCAGGTATGGCAAGGTATGGCAAGCAGGTGTTCTACCCACAGGTATGGCAAGCAGGTGTTCTACCACACAGCCACGCCCTTTTTTTTCCCTTTCTTACATGGTATTTGTTGCAAATGAGGTTTATGTATATACATAGCGTGGAAAATACTTAAGGCTGCCTCCACAAATGTACGATAGGCATTATAAAACAAATCCCATGCAACACTGAGTTGGAGACACAGGGAACATAACTTCTTCTGCTTGGAAATGTAGTAAAAACAACTTTCATGCTTCGAAAACGCAAGCGTCCTTTATATAGGCTTCGCAATATAACATGTAATATCCCAGTAAGAACATGACACTATCATAACGACTTCGTAGTTTAAAAAGCCGGCCACCCGTTGCGAAAGGCACACACCTTACTGCGTGCATTTCCTTAACACCACGTGGTGGGCGCATAGCAAGTATGCACTAAGTGGTTGAAGTACGCACTCGGGATAGGACATCGCTATCGCGTTCAACTCTTAAAGGCGAAGCTTAAGGGTCCCCCAATTTTTTTTTTCAGGATAGCTTATACATCAATCTCTTTTAAACGGCACAGATCGGTATAGCTCAATAAGAACCTATAAACAGACACTTTAAGTAAACTTCAACGCAAAAATATCAGTGCTTTTTTAACAGTTTAAGTCTTTCCATCCGCATAGATTTGATACTTTCGAAGCGAACTTGTATATATATGTCGAGGCAATGACCGCAGGCAAGCTGCCCCTGTTGCAGCTATGAGCCACAGAAATTGGACGAGCCCCACTACCGGCCACTGCTCCACTTAAAATAATAAAAAAAAGTTTACGGGGGCAAACTGAGCACATGTGTCACAAAATGGTCAAACCCCATCACACACTAATGCTCAAAGTGTTGCGAAGCAGAGAATGCAGCCAAAATACGCCTGCTGCTCAAATGGCCCCTCAAGATAGTGTACGAAACCCCAAGTGCATGCGGCAAGCCACACAAGACAACGCATGTTGCGGTAAAAGGACAAATGCTGCTCAAATGGAAAGCAATAAAGGAGCATACGTTGCATACAAAGAAGACTTAGTGTAACTTTCTGCGCCTGCAAATTAAATCGTGTGCCTTTCTCTACCTTTCACCAACATTCAGTTTCACCTCTGTGCCGTGTGCTACGCAGCTTCGCTAATCATCCACGTTGTGGAATAGCTTGGTGATAAACCCTGTGATAAGCACCAGGGCCATCCCTTTCATCTTCGTTGATCAGCTATCTCCACAGAATGTAAGGGCGGGCAGTTTCTTTCATTCTGATTCGTCGCATGAGCTCTTGTGCATTTTTTTGCTCTTTGATCGCTGCCAGCGATCAAAGCAGCAAGTAAATTGCATAAATGCCATCTAGTTGGGCTTTCTTGATTTCCTGCAATAGACAAATAACAATAAACATATATGTTTTTTTTTCAGCTGGGGGAACGCCTGCCGCAGTCACCGTGCAAGGTATTCCTTCTTTTTTTACTGATATCGCTGAGTAAAACAGGTGAAGTCAGTCTTCTGTATGAGCTGTACTTAGTCGCAGCCCAGCGTAAGCCAACTGGAGCAACAAGTTGATGGGGGCGTGCTGCGTAGGTTCTTCCGCCATGACCGTGATATTATCATAACCGTGGCAGTTGGGATAATTGGTATAATACAATGATACGCTATCGGCATTTCAAAAAACGCCCAAGCAAAAATACGCTGGCAAGATGGCAGGAGCAATGGTAGTAATCATAAGCGGGCGCAGGGTTCCCCTTCAGGGGGGGGCGAAGGTTCGTAGCAGCGCCCCCCTCCCTATACGTCAATGTATAGGGCTGACTATGCGCCCCCCCTATCGCCCCCCCCCCCTACAATGTATAGGGCTGGCTTTGCGCCCCTCCTTCTCGCCCCCCTGCCTCCCCCCCCCGTGCGCACGCCTATGGTAGTAATCAAGAACAAGGGAACGCTAACCAATGAAGATACACATTAAGCACTGACCGCGACAATCAAATTTCGCTGAATTGCTGGGAATTAGATTGGCCCACTAGTGCAATTTTTTTATGAGCTGGCTATTATGTAGTGCCTGCTATATAAGGAGCATTGTTATAGTGTTTTGCACATTATCTAAACGCCTGAGAAAATTAATTTACTCACTGCCAACCTGTGTTGAAGAAAAGTTCAAGTTAAAGTTCAAATGACAGGCTGGCAACATCGAGAATGTCTCAAGAAGTACCATACACTGCTGAGCACTTGCGTCACTTGCCTGGTGTCTTTGTCCTACTCCTTGCTTCCTATACGTTGCATTGCCAGAAGCGGCATGACACATTCAGCGTTGGTTGATAAACCCGAAAAACATGGCACAATAGGAAAAGTAGCAGGTAATGCGCTCTTTTGAATGCAAAGTATCATGCAGAACTGTATTAAACGTTATTCCGCGTATGTTTGTGAAGAAAATGAGGTCACCTATTAAACATACGGGCAATGCCGTACATGTACGGCGAGAACCCTTCGGTCTATGTTAGGCGATGCCGCACATGTCCGGCGAAAACACTCAAAGGGTTAAGCGCGCCAGCTTTGCAGCATACTGGGACGTGGTGCCGCTAAGGCAAAGCAGCTCGCGCGATAGTCCGCCAAGATTCTCAAGCGTTCATTGAATCGACGCACGAGACGCCCAGGAAATATCATGGCCAAATTCCAGGACATCTTTTGAATTATTCCCTCTTGCTACACTGTGAGATTTGTTGCTTGGGCAGTATGCGATAACGACTAAACTTTTCCACATAAATTCTTTCAGGGAATATGAACGCCTCCAGACGTCCTTTCTCATGGAGGACAATAAAGAACCCTCAACCCCGATCTTCTGACCAAAGCGGACTAAGTTATTGTGGGAGGAGGAGGTTGACTATCTTCACAACAGTGTCGAAGGGACGCCACACAAAGGACTCAATGAGATATAAGGCCGTGCCTGCTAGTTGCTGATCATTTCGCCCAAGCCGACTCCTTCGAACCAGTCGACATTGCACCGCTAAAACCAATGCTCCTACAAACTACTCTGAAACTTTTTGTCGTCTGTGTCCGGCTGCTACTCGGCGAAATGATGACCCCGGCAGTGTCCGCCCGAAATTCTTGTGGCTTGCGTTACCTCGCGCTATCGTTGCGACATCACAACAGTGATGTCAGCAGTGGGATATGAAGACCCGTACTTCATAACACTGTGCTACCGAATGAAACAACGCAAATGTCAATGTAATTTCATTTTAGCGATAGCACAAAACTCTGGCAGAAGTTTCGCAGTAATCTAAACATGTGCAACGAGGTATTGTTTACGGATTAAGGTAACTTAGCAGTAGGTTCAAGTCATTTTGTCTCATAAAACAAAGATCTTGGTAAGGCGTCTTGCCTAGCATTAGAACAAGTATTGGATTGAAAGTAGCTTACTGTAAGAGGCTGAAGTGTAGCCTCTCACAGTTTCGTGTTAGAGAAATTGGGCAGTGATCATGGAATACACTTATGCTACAACCTAATACATACAACAAGCACTGAGTCGGAGGAAAACATGTGGGCCATTATTTATAGGTTTAACTATAGTGCAGTAATTATGACGAAACTGAGATACTTTACAGTGGATGGAAAAACGCCTGTGCCATCGTTAAAGCCTGATGCATAAGCTTCGAATTACGTTTCCGGTGCTCCACCAATTCAGCTACGAGAATAGACGTTCCCCTCTGCACTTTGTTGTATTTCTGCACGTGCAATACTCGGTGCGTTAGCCAGTGCCGCTCGCAGCGAAGGTGGCCAGAGTGGATCGCTATCTTTTTTTGCCTGATGGTGTCACCTGGCGCTTCATTTTTACGAGCCGGCAGTTAATCAGTAAACCCTTACATGCAACCTAAAGGCATTAAACCTGATGGGACAAGACGCTCTATATGAAAGGCGTTGGCTCACGCTCCCAGGCATATTCGGGCAGAAATATGGAACAAAATGTACGGGAGAGCCCCCATCATCGTAGCTCTACTGGTACAGCGTCGGCGCGTAAATCGAGAGTTGTGGGTTCGGGTGTCACCGATGACAAATGTGTATTGTTTCACTTCAATCAACTACTATCCATGTCATATACACCACATTAAAGTTAAAAACTAGAAATGTTGGAACTATGCTTTCCTTGGCATCATTTGCTTGTGTCTAAAAATGAAAGTAGCTCTTCCAGCCATTCGCCTGCCTACGTTCATGCAGTTGTGCTACGACTCTGAAGTGCGCAAAAGTCATCCAGTCTTGTCAAAATTATGAATCTGTTCCAGCAATGACTTCGAAGGATTTCGCGTTTCGCAACAACCAAAGCATTTGTGGCGTTTTTTAACAGTGAAGCTGTTTGGCAAATCGTTCCTTGTCTGACGAACCAAAAAACTACCATCATCGTAAACGGGCATGTGCCACAGAAATTGGGTAAATCCCACTACTCACCACCGCTCCACTAAAAATGAAGAAGTCAATTAGCCCAACAACGAATGGCTTCGACGTGACGGCAGTGAGCCGAAGACCCCGAGCACATATACCGAGAGAATCCTAGGGAACAAGAAAGGCAATGGCGGCTGCGAGAAGACTCCGAAGCGATGAAAGGCCTACGCCAGCGACTCCGTGCCCGTAGATCTATGAGAGGTGCGAACGCTTGGTCTCAGCGCGAGTTTCTGGCTCTGGTGTTTGAATGTGGCTGTCGGTGGTTTAACCTCTTCGCGCTGAGAACCTCTTCGCGCTGAGAGGCAACGTAGAAACAACCTACCATCACCAAGCAAAAGCCTGGCAACGACCTAGAAGCAACCTAGAAACAACCAGCATCACTTATCTGAGGCCTAAAAACAACCCATACCCAGAAATTTTGGACATTGCCCCTTCAGCATTTTCTGATGCTTCACTGCAGTACACCGCCTTAACTGAATGGGTGGCGTTTAAAAAAAACTATATCTCAGTAGATCAGCCGAGTTTCAAGAAGTTTCAAGTAACATCGATTTGAGAGGGCTCTCCTTGAATAACATGTGCAAAAACGAAACTTGTCCGTTGGTTCGTTACGGAGTTACAGTGATGCCCTGTGAAGAGCATGCGGTGAAGCCACACCACAGGAGCTTGTCGTTCATCATCCTGCCAGGGAGGGCAAACAATTAAAATGTGCGAAGGTGGAAATGTAGAATGATTGAAAACGGTTCGCGTTGGTATTGCAATGGCAAAGCATGCATCGTTCTGCTTTTTTTTTTTTTTGAGAACGTGAAAGTATTTAGGAGGTGGGAACGAGGGAGAGTAAGCGATTACGCGCGTACTAGATCTGTTTACAATAGAGAGAACTTGGGCTTGTTGGTGAACCATTGTGAAACACACAGCGCTTGTTACGACCGGAACACAGGAAGGCGTTGTGTGTGTTCCCTTCCTGTGTTGCGGTCGTTACTTGCGCTGTGTGTTTCACAATGCTTTACCAACGAGCCCGAGTTCGCTCTATTGTAAACAGATCTTGCGAGTGAACACTTCCTCTCCCTTTTTCCCACCTCCTAAATCTTTTCACGTTCTCAAAAAAAAAAAAAAAGAGCAACACAATGCATGCCTCGACCGTTGCAATACCAACGCGAGCTGTTTTCAATCATTCTACATTTCCACTTTCGCGCATTTGCGGGTTCGATCCCGGCCGCGGCGGTCGCATTTCGATGGAGGCAAAATAATAGAGGCCCGCGTACTGTGCGATGTCAGTGCACGTTAAAGAACACCAGATGGTCGAAATTTCCTGAGCCCTCCACTACGGCGTCCCACATAATCATATGGTGGTTTTGGGACGTTAAACCCCAAATATTATTATTATTATTATTACCTTCGCACATTTCAATTGTTTGCCCTCCCTGGCAGGATGATGAACGACAAGCTCCTGGGGTGTGGCTTCACCGCATGCTCTTCACAGGGCATCACTGTAACTCAGTAACGAACTAACGGACAAGTTTCGTTTTTGCCCATGTTTTTCAAGGAGAGCCCTCTCAAATCGATGTTACTTGAAACTTCTTGAAACTCGGCTGATCTACTGAGATATAGTTTTTTTTTAACGCCACCCATTCAGTTAAGGTGGTGTACTGCAGTGAAGCATCAGAAAATGCCAAAGGGGCAATGTCCAAAATTTCTGGACATGTAAAAGCGAGCAGATTACTCTTCAGAATCGTCCAGTTTGGCTGTTTCAAGCCTGACGCGGTTTAAGGCAATCTTCGCTATTTTTTACAGCGAAAGCTGTTATGAGATCATCACAAGGGCTGTTTTTGCACCGTAGTTGTCCGCCACCCCCGCCGGTGTCCGTAACCACTATCGCACGAAATAAGAAAAAAAAACTAAATAAATAAAAATGCCTTTGACAGAATGGGAATCGAACCCGGGTCATCTGCGCGGCAGCCCAGCACTATACCACTGAGCTACGCCGCTGCTTGAAACTGCGGTGCAAACTGACCCTATGCAGGCTTCATTTTGGGTAAGGAATCGCATTAACGTGTGTTGTAAAGCGTTTTAGAACAGTAAAGTAACAACCAGGCGTCACACAATGCCAATTGCGTAAGGGGTGAGTCGTTCAATGCTCCAACCCTATTACAAAAGCCTCAGACATAATTCTTCATCGTCGTCAGCCACAGCATCAACAAAGTGCACATAATGCGTTACAAGTGTGTAGCGGGTACCGTGCTTTTCCGAAGAATGACGATTAATGGCATAGTGGACGCTTCCCCACTGCACAAAAACTGTGATGATTTATGGCGTAGTGGGTGCCATGCAAGTGCGCTTCTAGTAGTAGCCCCAAGAGTGTTTAAAAAAAAGGCTCTAGAAAGGCCGCTCGTCCAGCTTTCGCTGTGACTGTGCTGCGCGTTCCGCGCAGGCCTGGTGGTTTTTTTTTCTAAAAGAGCCAAATCCAGAAACCTAAACTAGGCGAACCATTGCGGAAGAGCATCTGTGACTTTAAAACAATTGCAGTCAAAATTAGCAAACTTTTTATTGTGAACTCAAAAAGGCAGTGTTGTATAAAAAATCAAGCCAAATATAGCACCTGTTTGAATCAAACTATACCAGATCTAATAAATCATAGCTACGTCAACAACTGTGACCAAAAATTGAAGGACAGTTGGTACATTCCAAACTGTGTTCGGCGAAAGCTTGTGGCCATTCGACTGACTATGCCATGTCTTTTTTTCTTTCACTCTCTCAGTGGGATGGCGCACAAATGGAATCTGTGCGCGTTTTCGTGACGTGAGACTAATCTGCCTCCGTTCGCATGCGTTCGTATTCTCGCACTTTGCGCATCGTGGAGACGCCATCCGCGTTCCAGCGCTTAAATTGACGGACACTGTAAATTCCAAACCGTGTTCCGCGAACGCCTATGTCCATTGAGACGGGGTCGGTCAGAATGGAACACGATGCGCGCGTTTCCCTCCCTGTCCCTCCTTGCATGATTGGAAACGCAGGGCACAGCGACGCTACGCAAGCAAAGCGCGAGCGCTGCTCACTCTGGAACTTCATCCACAACGAACGTCTTTCGATTCTTAACGACTTCACTCGCCCTACCAGAATCGGATCCAGTGTCCAACGAGACACCAATCCGGACCTTGCCCTCGCCAGAAATGTAGCCGACTCATCCTGGTGTAATACGGGGATCTCCCTCGGTAGCGATCATTACGTTCTCTGCACCACTTTCCCGCTCCCCCTCCCTTGCTCGCTCTTCTACTCGTCTTGCCCAGGTAGTGGACTGGGACCGCTTCCGCTCCATTCGTCTCTCTACTTCCTCTTCTTCTCCTATCACAGACCTCTCTGCCTGGACTGAGACCATTTTGGCGGATGTCCGCACCGCCACATCCACACTCCCTGCAGCGCCACACTCCACTACGGCAGACAGCCGTCTGCTGCACCTTTGGGAGGCCTATCACGCTGTGCACCGCCGATGGCAGGCCCAGAAACACAATCGCCGCCTGCGCCTCCGTTTGGCCCGGCTCGCGTCGGACATGGAGGAGCACTGCTCCTCTCTTCTACGACAACAGTGGGGTCAGACCTGCGAACGCATGGCCGGCAGCCTTGGCCTCCGCGACACTTGGTCGCTTCTCAGGGTGCTGCTTGACCCCACACATACCAAAGCTTCCCAGCGCAAGGATATCTCCCACCTGCTTCACTCTTCTTCACTCACCGATACTGAGTTTCTAGCCACCCTCCGGGACCGCTACCTCTGCACCGACCCCCACACTCCACTTCCTGCTTACTCCGGCTCCCCCCAACAGCGACCTTGATGCCGACATCTCTTTGGGTGAGGTTCGTGCTGCGCTACTCAAGCTCCGCACAACCTCGGCTCCGGGGGCGGACCGCATCACTAACAAGGCTCTCCGCAACCTGGATACCCCCCTCCCTCGAAGCCCTTACTGACCTTCTCAACACACATTGGCAGGCTGGTACTCTTCCTTCCTCTTGGACCCATGCACGTGTCTCTTTCATCCCCAAACCTGGCAAACCCATTTCCCTCGAGCACCTCCGCCCCATCTCTCTGACCTCTTGCCTCGGCAAGCTGTTCGAGCACGTCATCCTGGCCCGCCTCCAAACCTATCTGGATGACCATGACCTATATCCGGACTCCATGTTCGGCTTTCGTCCGCAGTTGTCCACCCAGGATGTCATGCTCCAGCTCTCCGAAGATGTCTTACACCCCTCCCACCAAAAACGCACTCGAGCTATCCTGGCGCTGGACCTTACCAAAGCGTTCGACAATGTACACCACACAGCCATTCTGGACGCTCTCTCCTCCCTTCACGTCGGACGCCGCGTACATGCTTACATCACCGCTTTCCTCGCCCGCCGCACAGCAGAAATTTCATACGGCCCACTTTCTTCTCCTTCTTTCTCCCTAGGCAACAAGGGTACTCCCCAAGGCTCTGTCCTGTCCCCTCTTCTTTTCAACATTACCCTCTTCCCGCTGGCACGCAGGCTTAGCACTATACCAGCTCTGTCTCATGCTTTCTATGCCGATGACATCACCCTTTGGGTGACCACCGGCAATCTTGGCGACATGGAGACCACTCTCCAGTCGGGTGTGGACGCGGTGACGTCTCACGCCCGAGCTATCGGGTTGAGCTGCTCCGCGACCAAATCGGGGCTTTTGCTCCTCCTGCCTCGGGGGATGGCTCCCCTGTCGCCTTCTCCACTCACCATCTTCGTTGACGGCACACCGCTTCCTCTCATATCTACCCTTCGCATCCTCGGACTCTTTCTTCAGTCCAATGGCAAGCACAATACCCTCATCACTCAACTCAGCAACACTGTACACCAGACCATGCGCCTCATACGCCGCATTGCCAACCGCCATCACGGCATGCGCGAGCACGACCTCCGCCGCCTGGTCCAGGCCTTTGTTCTCAGCCGCTTCGTCTATTCTCTACCGTATCTCTTCCTTTCTCGCACCGAGGAAGACAAAGTCAACTGCCTTATTCGCCAGGCGTATAAGTCGGCCCTGTCCCTTCCCACATCTACCTCAACGGATCGGCTACTGTCGATGGGCGTCCACAACTCCCTTACGGAGCTGACGGAGGCCCATCGCACGGCCCAGCTCCTCCGTCTCTCTCGCACACGGCCGGGTCGCGCACTTCTCTCCACCCTTAAACTCTCCCCTCTTATGCCTCTTCCCACCTCACTGCCCATCCCTTCCCACGTCTCCTCCCTTCTAGCCATTGATCCCCTCCCTAAGAATATGCATCCCGAGTACCACCCCTCCCGTAGAGCAGCGCGAGCCTCCGCACTCTGGCGTAAGTTCGGACGACAACCCGCCGTGGCTTACGTGGATGCCGCCCCGTATCGCCACTACGCAGCCCACGCCCTTGCAATCACCGACAACTCCCTCCGACCTACCATTACTGCCTCCGTCTGTACTTCCACCTCTGTCGAGGCTGAAGAGGCAGCTATTGCCCTCGCCATAACGCAAACCTCAGCAGAGTACATTTTCTCCGACTCCAAACCCGCGGTATACAACTACGCGGTTGGACGGGTGGCACACCCGGCCGCAGGCATCTTGCGATCTGGCACCATTTCCTCTCGCCCCATTTATATCATCTGGGTACCCGCTCACGCGGGTCATCCTGGCAACGAGGCGGCCAATTCTATCGCTCGCGATTCGACCGACCGAGCAAGCCCGCCCCCGCCGGGAATGGATACGCGCGACGCGCTCCTCACGTACCACGACATTACATTGCACTACCGCCTCTCCCGCCTCACTCTTCCCCCCACCACACCAATCCCTTTCCCAGCACCAACAACACCTGTGGCGCCAACTTCAGGCCCACACCTTCCTTACTCCCGCACGTCTTGCCCTCTTCCACCCCACAACGTACTCGCCGGCCTGCCGCTTATGTGGCAGCTCCATCGCCAACTACCAACACATATTTTACTCCTGTCCGGCACACTTGCCCCCCTGCCTCTTGGCACCTCAGAAGTCCGCAGCAGTGGGAGGCTGCTTTGTCCAGCACCAGGCCGGACCTCCAACTTCGGCTGGTGACTTGGGCGGAGGACGTCGCGGCTAGGCACTGCCTGGACGCCACAACCGGCAGCCTGAAGGCCGCCCACAACGCTGCTTTTTAATTTTTTAAATATTATTTTACATTTTGGCCTTCACACGAATAAAGTTTTTCACCACCACCTGTAGAGTCCGACGCGACCGGCGTCCGTTTGCGCGCCCCGGCGGCCACCTGGCACAGTGCCAGGGCTCGGACGGAGGGAAGGACGGATGGACGGACGGACGGACGTGAGCATGAGACATTAAAGGCTTTCGCCTTAAAGCTAACATGGCCGCATTCAATTAATTTCATTTCTGTCCTAGTATTTTTACTATCGTGCTTTCTTTCCCCAATTAGTCTCCCTTGGGCGAGTTGGTACTTATATAAGGTCATGATGTTGTAGGGCAGTATTTGAATATAAAGAGTAAGAGGCTGACTGCCATACTTCTTTCTTCCTCTTAGTGTTTCTTTTCGAGCTTTGCGCGATCACATCATGTCCGGCTTTTGATCCTAGACGATAAATTTAATATAGTAAATAACCGCCATCGCTCCCCTTGACGACAAGCGTGCGAACGTAATCAGTGACTCTCGAGCAGCCGTCTGCGCCTTTGCGCTTTCACCCTCTATCGTGCCTCTGTCGTCGGCGCAATTTCTAAGCAAGAGCGCCGTATCTCCGGCGACAGACATTTCTAATAACGTCTTAACGTGGATTCCTGGTCCCATCGGCCATTTTGAAGGAGGCCCCACTAACGACAATGAGCTGGCCCACTCCTAGGCACGACGTCTGAGGTTCCGCGCCCACGGAAGTTCTCTTCAGCTCACGACGTTGGAGAACATAGATCAGCCCATCAGACACAATGAGATTTCACAGCATTTCTGTTTAAGCAGGAGTGTCTACCCCCCCTCGTCACAGAAAGTTGCACAGAGCCCAGGTTACTCCGATGGGTTCGTCCCCAAATTTGGCTTTATTTTACAAAATATATCCGGATACTTACACTAGCAGCTCATGCCCCCGTTGCGAGGACGTAGCTAATTTAGAGCACGCGCTCTGGCGATGCCCTTCGT
Organism: Rhipicephalus appendiculatus; assembly: GCA_030522465.1. NCBI lineage: Eukaryota > Metazoa > Arthropoda > Arachnida > Ixodida > Ixodidae > Rhipicephalus > Rhipicephalus appendiculatus. Next base: position 29,423 of record JALIZH010029968.1, read on the forward strand.
TACTGGACAGTGACCAAACCATTCAAGCCAAGTGGTGCTCCGCATCAGAAAACCCAAAACGCGGATCAGCTTTGTGCCGATCAGAGAGCCCTGGATGCAGCGGCCGGGCTTAGCCTGCCCGTCCGAAGGTTGGAGGAGCCCACTGCGTGATAGTCGCGTCTCTCAGGACTTAATAATAATTAAGTTTCACCAACCGACCAACTGAAATGAAGGTATTGGGTACCAATCTAATCATTGAAGGAGACGAAGTGATCCTAAGTTTAAATTGGTCTGATTATAAATTCATTGCAGCTAGTTTCAAACGCACCGTTGCCCAAGCAAAAGAGGAATACGATCGCAGACACTACGAGTTCCTCTCGGACCCTAAAAATAAAAAAGCACTGTTTAGATACATGAGAACAAGAAAAATACTGCCGTCTCCAGTAAATTCGGATTACGAACTCCTATCGTCAGCGGAAATGACTACTGCTCTCGAGTTAATCGCTAAAGGACTGGAGGGTAGATTCACATCGACTATACCAAATAATTGGCAAAATCGTACAATCACGACTGATTTTGACAAAGTTACAATGTCCGAACTATCCCTCGTGATTAAGCAGTTACCCGTTTCAGCTCCTGGCCCAGATGGAATTACAGTACACATGATTAAATTTTTATTCAAGTTATCTCCTAGTGAAATTCTTAATGTTATAAATTATTCTTTAACTTATGCCTGGATTCCTTATGATTGGAAACTAGCGAAGATAATTCCGATACCTAAGAAACAGGGATCAGGTTTCAACATAGAAAATATTAGACCAATATCATTGACTTCTAACATGGTTAAACTCATAGAGAGGGTCCTGCATGGCAGAATAACTATTTGGATGGAACATAAGTCAATATTAAAACCACAGCAAATTGGCTTTAGATCCGATTGTTCAATCTGGTGTGCACATGCAGACTTAGAGAGCCGTATACAACTTGCTAGAAAAAGAAGACAATACGCCGCACTTGTGACACTTGACATTGCGAAAGCATACGATAGCGTTGAGCATTCCATTTTACTTAACAGGCTACAGATCTTAAATTTCCCACAATATATGACGGCGTGGTTAGCAGAATTCTTAAAATCAAGGGAATTTTATTGTGTCAAGGATGGGTGCTCTTCATCTAAATACAAACAGAGTCGCGGAGTTCCCCAAGGAGCGGTTCTATCTCCACTTTTATTTAATATACTAATGAGTTCCATACCAACCTGTCAGGATATCTATGTCTATGTGTATGCAGACGATATAGCATTTTTTGCAGCCGACAGTGATATTTACATTCTACAGCAAAAATTACAAATCTACATGAATATGCTGGAAATATGGCTTCGGTCGATCGCAATGACATGAAATGTAAACAAGAGTGCTCTCCTGACGTTTCCTATAACTGGTCCGATTTCACTCTCTATTGCATATAAACAGGAACCCATTCCGCAAGTAGACTCTCTAAAATATTTGGGTGTTTTATACAATGAAAAACTTAACTGGAGTCCACATATCGAGTACATAGCAGCTAAGGCGCAACGGGCTTTGGGCTTATTGCGCAGAATGAGCAATCGCAAATTTGGTGTACGTAGGGACACCATGTTAATGGTATATAAGATGTATATGCGTCCAATATTAGAATTTGGATGTGTGCTGTTCTCGGGCGGACCAGCTTACAAAATTAAGCCGTTGATTATCTTGGAGCGGGAAGCTCTGCGCTTGTGTATGGGGCTCCCTAGGTTTGCAGCAGTTACTGTTATGTATCAGGAAGCGCGTCTGCCTTCATTGCTCTGTCGTTTCCGCGTTTTAACAGTACAGACATTTCTAAAATTTTATAGCTTGCCGGTAAGAAGAGCGGAATATGTTTTCATCAGTGACCCAGATTCCTTCTTTCTCGCTCATTGGCCACGTTTTCACACACCACAGATAATCTTCGTACAAAAGAAACTGGAAACTATAAATGTCAACATCAGAGAGTTAATTGCAACCAATAGCCCAAATCAGTTTCTAGTGATAGATTACGAGGAGATTTTTCCTCCGAAATCTAAATTTCAATCCCACAAATTCTTAGAGAACAGGTTAGAGGACTTTCTGATACATGAACAAACACGAAACATAATAGCCACTGATGCTTCCGTGAACGAAGAACGGGCAGGCGTAGGGATTGTCTCCCATTCGCTCGGCTGGTCATTTGCTGTGAGGTTACCCGATTTCACTCCGGTTTTCGAAGCTGAGCTCATGGCTGTCATCATGGCACTGCGCAAACTCCCGACGGACGAGATCAGGGCAGTCATAATAACTGATTCGCTCTCCGTATGCACAGCTCTATCAGCTTCTCACAACTCTAGCGCCCTCAAGACGTTTCGATTGTTAGTTCCGTCGCAGCTGAAGCACCTAAAATTAGTGTGGGTCCCAGGTCACTGTGGATTAAAATTAAATGAAATGGCCGACGCTTTAGCGCGTGCATCGCTAGACCTCCCAATAATCCAGGTTCTTCCAGTGGTAGAATATTTCACCGCAATTAGATATAGAAAATTGGCAATTCACACTGATAGAATGGAATCAATAACAACGTGGACGGAATACAAGCATCTAAACTTCCCATGGAAGTCTCATTGGAGCAAATCAAGACAATCTGAAGTTACAATCACCAGATTTCGATGCCGTGTCCCCCCCATTAAACTTATACTTACACAGAGCTGGTCTGACGATATCGCCCCTATGCCAATTCTGCGGAGAATTAGAAAATATTGCGCATTACTTTTTGTCATGTCGCAGATACTCACTTATTAGATCACGAATGCTCATTACTCCGCTTTCAAAAAATAGGCTTAAACTTAACTGAATACATTGTGCTAAGCTTTGGTGCCTCAGGGTTGGGATACTGCCATAGGGATGCCTTCGATGCTGTATGTAATTTCATGCAAACCTCTAAACGTGTACCATTTTAATCTTGCCTTCAAAAATACTCGTTATTAAAATGCGGTAAAATCACACTAATCTCATCAAATCAAAAGTGCTACGATCAGGTTAATACGGCAGTCTGGAATACGAGCTCAACAGCAGAATTTTAAGTATAAATTTGATGTATTACTCATTATTACCATTTCTTCTCTTCTTCTTCTTCTTTTTTTTTCTTATAATATTATTTAACCTTTTAACATTTTTCGAATAACCTTTTAAGTTTCAACAACGCATTCTTGGCCCATCCCCCAGAGTGGGTACGTGCCATAGTTCAATAGGACAACCAAACCAAACCAAACATGTTGCGGCGTAAACCGAGCTAAGAACAATAAGCAGAGCGGAAGCATTTGTGAAGGTTTTCAGTAGAGGCGAAGAAGAAGAAAATGTTCAGAATGGTGCGCCTTTTGCTTGGAAGGACCACTCGCTCTACAAGTCAAGTCACCACCCCATGCAACGAAGGACGGCACAACGCTAGTGTTATTTTATCGTAAAATATTGCTATATCGTTCCTTCGCAGCGATTTGGACTAGTTTTGCGTAGCCAATTCAAGCCCAAATTAAATATTCGAATATAAAGAGCCAAATCCAAATTTTACTCTGAAATACCGGCAATTGTGGGTTATATAGATTTTAGCTGCAACATAGATTCGAGGTATTTTGGTTACGTGAGCACGCTGTCAAAAATTGGCTCTGGCTTAACACAGTTATGCCGGGGTGTGCGTAGCGAGAGGTACAGTAAATCTTATTGTTTAGCTTGGTTAACTGTACGGTTACGCTTCTTGAGGCGTGCGATCGTTCTTCCTCCGTCTCCTCGTCTCGCTGCCTCCTTCTGGTTTCGTTCCGATAATGAAGCCTGGCTTCTTTCATTCTCTTCGACTCACTTTACATATCTGCCGATGAATCCCAGAGAGCTGCCCCTTCTGTATACACGATGCAACGCCGGCTCCTCCTCTGTTGTTGCAACGCGGTTTCACCGTCTCCTCCTCGACGTCACGTCAGATGGCACGGCGAGTGACGCTACCACCTGCGATGGTTGCTAAGCAACGGCTCAGGAAGCGGTATGGCCACCGGCCACAGCGAAACGGTAACAACAAGGATAATGTAGCTATCGTTACAAAACTGTTAAAGCAGGGCCCATCAGTGGAAAAAAAAAAACTAAGCTTTTCTAAGTGTCAGTTAAAGGGAGCTTGGCTCTTTTAGAAAATAAGCTGCCACATTTCTTTTTACGGCTGGAGAGGCCACCTGTTCCACCATGGGCTTGTTTAACAAGTAAATATTCAGAAATACTTATGTCAATACTACGGGTATTTCATATTTTTCACCCTGTCTCCGAGGGCTTGAACGTATAGGGACACTGACGTGTAAATGGCTCCGCAGTGTTGGTTCGGAGAACCGATGAACAGTGTGAGGCCGTAGTGGAAATGGGAAACTTATAGCCAAATTTAGCATTGCGCTCTAGCTTCACTCCTACTGATTTCACAATAAGTAAAGACCACGTCACTTCTACCCGGGGCGCCACAGATAACTTTGCACGTTAGTTCTGGCGGTGAAGTATGGACATTCTTGCATGGTCTGTGACAGGCTGTGGTTTGAGACTACTTTGTCTACGCCAATGAATAACCTAGCATCAGCCGAGAAGGCCACGCTAAGCCCCCCCCAATTCAACCAGCTTCGCTGTTTGATAAGCTTTACACTGCTAGAGCAAATTTCTTCCTTTTTTTAACAGCGAAGGTGTCCTTTGTCTAGTCTGTCATGTCCGGTATCCGTGGGTAACGCTTGTGGGTGTCATAATCAGATATGCGCCACAGACATTGGGTAAATCCCACTATTCATCCCTGGCCTACTAAAAATGCAGGTAACGGTTATCCCAACAGACGGGTATGTGCCACGTAAATGTGTGCCGTCTATCATAAAGCTTTCATCATCATAAACACGTATGTGCTGCAGATATTCGGCAAATCCCCCCTGCACACAACTTCCACTAAAATGGAAAAAGGCAACAGTTAGACCAACTAATAGCATGCGCGTTGCCATAGTTGCGCCTCTGTCACATCATACTATGGGATTACAAAAACTGGTGGCTATACTACCACCTCAAAGCTCAACAAGGAGTGTTTAATCAAGAGCAGTGATACAACATATCTGAAGGACTTGCAAAACATAGAAATTCGATAGCCTGACGAAGGTAAGGCCAACGGCTTGGCTGTTTCATCAGTGTCTACGAAGCGGGGCTGGTTGAGTTTCTCTTCGTAATTCACTTGAATGCAATCTGTCGGTTCGTACGAAAAGTGCTGGATGACAGCTTTTTTCTCCAGGCAACAATAGGCCACACCACACTCTATGTTTATAAAAAAAACAGAAAAAAGACGATATACCGTTCGGGTAGTGCGTTTTTTTATAAATACTTCAACAAGTTCCTTTTAGAGGAGCCACCGTTTCCACTCATTTTTATCTTTTCTTGTTCTGGATCAGGTACCCAAGGAACGTGCGAACAATTCAAAAAGGATGCAAAATTGAGGCTGCGGGATCGGCATTTCAATATTTCCTTGGGGAACCCTCCTCATGAGCGCTGGTATACTTTTGACCTGACAAATGGAACACTGCATACTCTGACTGCGAAATCAGAACCCCCCAACTTGTAGCGGCGGTAGAACAAACTTCTACATCTCAGCCGTCGGCTGGCATGCCGACTACAGAGGGACAGTTACTAATATGTCCGGAGCATCCGACCACTTTAACGTCACTGTTACTCTGGACAAGTATACTCAACCCCCAAATCCGGTGGATCTTCGAGTATCCTTAAGTGACAAGGGAGATTTAGCTGGTAAGTGTGAAGCGAACTCACTAAACGATTGTGACACTCCCGTGCTTCAGTGCGCGCGCGTTTTTGTCCTTTTTTATCGATTCCTCTTTTCTTTTTCCTTTACCTTTTATACCCCAGTGCAGGGTAGCAAGCCGAAAAACTTCTGGTTAACCTCCCTGCCTTTCTCTCTGTCTCTCTTATACCTATGAGCGGTGCATTTACAACCAGAACGCACTAATTAAGCCTCCTACAGGATGCTGTTACGATCATTGTTACGTTGCGCACTTTACGGTTCATACGATAAGTAGGTACTCCACTGCTTGCGACACTTTCTCCAGCTGCTGCCACAGAGCATACGTAAACAGATTTGTAGACCACATTTATACGCTCTAAAAACTGCTGAGGGTATCGCAGGAGTAAAAAGGCCGAGTTACTTTTGAGATTATTCTTCTACTCTCGCAGAGCATCGGGTGGAGTGAAATGCATTGTTCACTCTGTATGAAAGGAGAGAGTGAATGTGCTTTACACTCTACCTCTCTCTGACAGAGTGGAATGCCAATATACTCTTCATGCATGAGAGAGTAAAACGCGGTTATACTCCTGCTCCTGATCTATTTATCGATGTGCCCGCACAGCGCGAGCGATGACCTCTCTTTAATAAACACAAACATATGCAGTAGAGAGTACTGCATTTCTTTGTTGTGGCGTTAGAGACGACTAATAAAAAGAACAGCGTTTCCTAGCGCCTCCCAGTGAATTTTAGCGCTCTGGAAGGCGCTTGAAACTCTCAATATCCGCGTTTTAGCTTCGTATTTGTGTAGTTCAATAAGCGAATGTGACCTCATTGAATGGGTTACGATCGAAACTAAATTCAAATGGTTATTGCATTTTTCGTATATCAACATCAATGTTTTTCGCTACGAACGTCGCGCACGCTGGATGCCGCCATAAGCCTAATGTACGGGACGGCTACAGAGAAGTATTATGACTGCAGTCGCGGAACGTGAACAAGAATTACCGAAAATATGTCCAAGGGGGTGACGAAAACCAAATTGTTCAGTGTGCAGTTAAGAAGCGCGATGTTTCCTGCACAGAAATGACCAAGCGCTTAGCGAGTCAGTGCGAATACCGTATATATCTCCGGTTACGCTAATCTTTGCTCAATGCAAAACATGCCGGATTGGCGTTCTGATCCCGCGAAGCAGAAAACAAACACATGAACTACAGTCCGTTTGGTTGTCGCACGTTCGGAGACACTCAAATCTGCGTGTCTAAACAAGAAAATTAAAATACATATCACTGACATTACTTACCTGAAGAAAAAACCGCCAGATCCCGCGCATTCTGGGAATCGATCTAATGCGAAGCAGCGAGCAAGGAGCAAATCATCCTCTACGTAACATGAATGTCATGATTTTACATGTTAGGACCTGTCATTTATGTTCGTAATACAGTCACGTCGCGCAATATCAATTTTAATGTATATCAAGGTAGCGAACTGGACGCAAGCGCACCATGAGCGTTACATTTAAATGGCGTTGTACATGACATGCATGTCACGATTTTCATGTTACCACCTGCCACTTTTGTTCGTCATACAGTCACGTCCGCAATACCAAATTTGGTGTATATCAAGCTAGCGAAACGGCCACGAGCGTGCCATGAGCGTCGCATGCAAGTCATGTTGCACATGATGTGTCATGATTTCCATATTACCACTTGTCATTCATGTTCGTCATACAGTCACGTCACGCTATACCAAATTTGGTGTATATCAAGCTAGCGAAACGGCCGTCAGCGCACCATGAGCGTGGTATGTAAATCATGTTCTACATGACATAGTCTTCATGATTTTCATATTACCACCTGTCATTTATGTTGGCCATGCAGAAATGTCTCATCGTACCAATTTTTGGATATATCAAGTTATGGAAACGGCCGCAGGAGCACCACGGCCATGGCGTGTAAATCATACCGTTCATGACAAGTTATTCATGATTTTCATACTATGACTTGTCATTCATTTTCGTCATACAGTCATGTTATGTTATACCAGTTTTGGTATAATTCCCATTAACGATACGGCTTGGAGAGCACAAAATTGTAGGTGGCTAGATAGATAGATAGATAGATAGATAGATAGATAGATAGATAGATAGATAGATAGATAGATGGATGGATGGATAGATAGATATATAGATAGATAGATAGATACGGTCAAAGTCGCCGAATTTCGCTTAGAAATGCTTCGCATCTAATAAACGCTTATGAACTGTCTCTCAGCGTGAAGTAGTGGTAGCTTGTCGGATTCGCAATCTGATGTGCGTTTACGAGTCGAGGGTTGGAGCCTCACACTGCCATCTTTTTTTTTTTAACGTTTTTGTTTGTCGTAGTGCTCTTTATTTAGCCATCATTACAGTCTGCGCGTGATGAAAATTGTCAAAAACAGTGCTAAAGCCTAATTTTGGCCCGAGTCCAGCTATTTTTTTTCGTGAGGCGTACTACTACTCCCTTTGGTGGGGTCATGCCGCTCTGTTTCGGCCAGAGTTACGTTACTCTGTTGAGGAGGAGTACTTTGACCCTTTCTGGGGGGCATTACTATACTCTGCCTCAAAAAGAGGTGATTTAATCTGGAAAAGGAAGTGAAATATGGGACAAGAAAATACTCTCCCATAGAGTGTGCGGAAGTCTCTTAGTTCTTAGAGTGTATTTAATAAATTAAAGTGTGGTAAGACCAAGCGGGCTCGGTGAACACTTTGGTGGCGCTCCTACTTCAGCGCAAAAGACCGGTCTCCTCGCTGCCTTCGGTGTCATAGTGCAGAAGATTCAACACGAACACTTGTTTTAGCACACCATATAAGTTTATGTAAATCTTCGTTGTATGTAATCTGTAGCTATTCGGCACACGGGTGCTGCTGTATTCTGTATGTCATTGTCACTGCTGAGTCGTTTTTCTTTAATTTTTTTTTGAAATTGGTTGCAGATTATCACCATCCTCGCCGGCACGTCGCATTACTGTGGTGTTGTCACCGTTGAAGCTATTACGCTTCAAGTGATAACTTGAAAAGGAAGGTTGTCACTAGCGCTTTCTTTTCACAGAAGATCAAACGCGCGCTTGCTGCTGACAAGCCTGTGTTAGTGGCAATGAGGCATCGGCTGCGCGCAATATGCGCGAAAGCACGGCGCCTTGGTGCGCAGCGCAACGTGTTGAATCGGCATCTGCAGCAATTTATCGTAGGTGAATATTACGTTAGGCGAATTGCGATGACTTCATCATGAAAACCAATTGCATATTTCTGTAATCTCTGTTTCCCAATTCTGCAATGTATTCGTACAAGGCTAAATAGGCTGTTTCAAGAAACTTGCCCGAAAATCCTCAAAAAAAAAAAGTGAGAGATTTGCTCACTGGCTTCATAATTACTTTTTCCGTAGTGGCAGTAACGAAGCAATCTTAATTAGCTTTTTATTCACAGGAGACATGTGGTCGGGTCACACAGGAAAACTGACGTCCTTTCTGCGAAGAGCCCATTGCCGCCTTGAATTTTTGAAAAAAGGCTGGGTCAGGTAATTATTACGGAGTAATATAATTCGACTGAATTCATCGCCAAAACCGAAACTGAAACGCAGATGAGCGCAACTGGTAGACAACCAGAATGATGTCGCTGTTCATTACAATGTTTGGAGTGGTGTTAGTAATGCCTTTGTTAAGGTTAAGAAAGGAAAATGTGCACTACACTGCACTACACTACACTACTTTACACTACTTTACAGTACAATTTCTCAAGATGGTGCGCCATGGGTGCTATAATTGCAAGCTCAGCCTACGCCCACGAAGCGAAGTCGAACGATGGCAAATGTAACGACTCCCGCTAATTCTGAACGGCCGGGAAGGGTATTGCAGCAACATTCTTCGGCGTTTCGGTTTCGCCGGTGAAAGATGTCAGACTTCATCACTGTGCTAAATTACCAGCGGCCCCTTTTCGATATCTTCAAAGTGGGAATGGGCTCACTGCTGGAAGAGTTTCACTTCTTTGATTTGACCCGACAACCTGTTATCAATAGTTAAAAAGTGTTATGTCAGGGGGTGTTGCTGGCCCATATAATTACACAAGGGTCATGGTAGTTTAAAAGTGCAGTCAACCTCGAGCGGTTGAAACCGGTTTATTAAGGATGCCTTGGATGCTTTTGATGACGCATCCAAGGCATCCAAAACAGGTACCGTAGATATCGGTGTAGTCGGAGGCGTTTACCCCAACACGAGTGATGGAAAAAAACTTGGACCATCTCCCCGAAGGGAACCCTGATGGGATGCGAAGCAGCAGCGGTGCGCACGGCGTTGACCCGGCTGAAACGGGCGTCATCGCAGATAAACGAGCCGAAAGAGTGTTTCCGCTCGACGTGCGGTCGAGCGTTGCGGGCGGTGGAAAGGGTGAAGCGAGAGAGAAGTGACACGTTCAGAGGTGTTGCGAGCGGGCGGAGCAGCCGGCAGCTGCTGGAGCTGCCGCGAGCATGCTGCGGGTGAGGGAGAGAGTGACGTCAGCGCGCACCTGCGAGGGAAGCGTGCGAGGGGAGCGCTGAGTCAACACGTAGCTGTGGCGTGACCTACTTGGCAACGCTCCAACACCTACGGCGAGGGGAACGCGTTGCGGCGCATTCGTGCGGACGCACGAACGTACGGCGTTACACACCTGAGTCAAAGAGCTGCTTCGCATCTAAAAGCTTATCATCACGTGATGACGTCACCACATATGTTATCATAAAGTCAGGATCGTCAAAACTTGTGACGTCGCTATGACCTCACATAACCTGGCGTCACACGAAGACGTCATCACATCAGATCGTCGCTTGATATAAGGTGGACCGATCGCGCAGGCAGTATATCGAATCACGGGGTCTCTTATGCATTCACCTAGACGACTCGAAGGCGAGAGCCTTCTTTTTCTCAGTCGACGTACGGATCCCTGCCGCGCCGCCGTCTGGAAGCTTTCTACACTTAACGTGATTTGCACTCTCTCCTGCATCGGAGACACCTCGCTTGGCTTTGCACTGCCTTCGTGACCGGTCCAACTTTGACCAAGGTACGGTGACATGTGATGACGATGATGATGATCGTCATCATCATCATCATCAGCCTGACTAGGCCCATTGCAGGGCAAAGGCCTCTCCCATGTTCGGTCATCCAACCCGGTCGTGTGCTTGCTGCTGCCACGTTGTACCCGCAAACTTTAATCTCATCTGTACGCCTTACTTTCTGTCTCCCCCTCGCGTGTTTGCCTTCTCTTGGAATTCAGTCAGTTACCCTTAATGACCAGCGGTTATCTTGCCTACGCGCTAGATGTCCACTTCTTCTTGATTTCGACTAATACGTTCTTATAACCAGTTTGCTGCCTCACCCACTCTGTTTTCTTGTCCCTTAAGTCTACACCTATGATTTTCGTTCCAACTGCTCACTGCGGCGTCCTCAGTTTAAGCTGAACCCTCTATGTAAGCCTCCGGGTTTCTGCTCGGTAAGGACCGGCAAGATGCAGCTGTTATACGGGGTGTCCCAGATATCATGGCGCACAATTTAAAAATAGAGCATCAACATTACGCGAAGCACACCTGAGTGCATATTGCTTCCAATATACTGTAGTACCCGCTACTAATTTTTTTTGTTAATGAAGTTGAGTTAATTAGTCCTAATTCTGTTTCGAACTCGACAAATACTGACCTAATCATTAAAATGTGAATGAGTCATATGTAGGCTTGTCCAAATGACATCTAACTGTGCGATTTTGAACAACGTACTAACTGCGTGCGCGCTTTTTTTGGCTAATAGAAAAGCCTGCGAAATCTAAAAAAAATAACAGGTCTCTAGACTGCAGCGCGCATGAGCAGGGTTGCCGTTGGTGGCTACTTTGCGCCAAATTGGCTACTTTTCGACCCCATCTGGCGACAAAAATTTGCAGTTGGCGCCATGGCTATCTTCTGGCTACTTTTAAAGTGCTGATTGGGCGCATTAAGTAGCCATTTTTTCTCATTTTTGCAGACGAAACACATTGTCTATAAGCTTTTCTCTCGCTTCAGCGGATGCGTACGGTCGTCCTCCGCCTACCAGTAGGCTGGTGCGCATCGAGGCACCCTTACGCGACGCTTAGCGCGTCTCCAAATACGGAGTGGCGAAGTTGCGTGCATGGTGACGAACACGTGTCCAGCTCGGTGCTCAAGCTTCCCGCCATCTATTGTGATGCTACGCGCAAGTTTTACGAACAAGTATGATGCCCACTGCGTGTTCTCGTGTAAACTTGGGAAAACAGACATCTGCAACAAAATTTAGCTGGCCTGTTCATCTAGTACCAGAATTTGGTGTGCAGCTTCAACGAAAATCTGTTTCAACTGATACGTGTTCCTTCTGACTTGCTGGCTGGAATATTCTAATATAATTTTGTATCTGGCAAGAACTCATATTTTCCACATAAAATCTATGCACGCGTAATGAATATCATAATTCGTTCACTTAATTTATTTCCAACTTATCGGTGGCTTTCTATGCTCTTACTTATTCAGAATGGTATTATTTATTGATAAATACTAAAGAATCTGCTCATAATACCACTTCTGTTCCACTTGGCTACGAATTTTGCGATAATATTGAATGGCATGGCTACTTTGGCTATTTTAGATTTCCGTTCTGGCTCCTTTTCAAGTCCACCCAACGGCAACCCTGCGCATGAGGAAGCAGCGCCTTCACTATGAGGTAGGAAGTCGAGACTACGCTCCCACGTTTTGCGGGTTAGTCACGTGTTATTTCATATTTTGCGTGCTTTCTTAATTAGCTGGAAAAAATGAGCGCGTAATTTGTACGTTGCCGAAAATAGCGCAGTTAGATGTTATTAGAGCACGTCCACACATGCCTCATTGGCATTTTAGTGATTAGATAAGTACTTGTCGAGTTAGAAACATAACTAGGACTAATTAACTAAACATCACCAAGGAAAAAAAATCAGTAGTGGCACTACAGTATACGGGAACAATATGCACCAGGCGAGCTTTGCGTAACAACGTTTCTGTTTTTAAATATCATGCTGCGTGATATTTGGGACACCTCTATATCTTCTGCTTGAGCGATAGTGGTAAACCACCATCCATGATTTGAGAATGCTTGCCGAATACGCTCCATCTGAGATATGTGGTGACGTCAACATATGACGTTACGTCGGGTGACGTCAAGATGACGTCATAATGACGACCAAAATTTTTGTATGTGTGACGTCATTGGGACGTCATGTGGTGATACCATCGCGTGATTATTTTTTTCGTCATTCGTGCTGTCCCCGACGCATCGGGACACCGACCCTCCATTTTCGCGTTTGGTGAGGCGTTGTTGAACAATAAAAATTCGCAGCGTGCGCGTTAACTTAGAGCGGACTGCGGGTCTCTGTGTCCAGTCGGAGTCTTCTGTCTCTAATTGCCCATTAGCAGCGATTGTCATGTTCCAGTAGGAAACACCGGTGCATCACTGCGTGCTTTGCGCCTCCCCAGGTTTCTCTCCTGCGCAATGCTGCGATGAGCGCCAGCGTCAACGCCGCCGCCAGTGTAAGCGTTAGCGCCCGCTGCTTCGCATCTACACATGGTTCCCTTTAGCGGGAGATGGTGTAATTGTCTCTTCGCCGGGAGCTCAGGCAGTGAATACTTCGTTACCGCTCGGCCGCATGAACACCGCACAGCAGCGCGGCGGGCTCGCAACGAACAGCAGCTGGGGCTCGCGGCCCGAGTGCCGCATGTAATGTGTACATAACAACGTTGTCACGTCTATATATCATGGTAGGAGATGTGTACGGAGGATTCGCGGGTTACCCGGTCATCTCCGAGCAAGCTCCTCCAACATCATTCACTTTGTGGATATGGCGTCATTTTTTTGTTGATCCGATGGAGGCGGCATTCGAATCGACGTAGCGAGGCGACCTGCGCTCGTTTGAGCCGAACGAAGGAGAGGGTCAGAGTATCAGCATCTCGAAGTCGTTCCCCGAAAGCAGCCGTCCGCAGGTTCGGTGGGCCGCTGCAATGAAGACGGCCGGAGGCTCGCTCGGGACGACGGAGTGCTTGAGACAAAGCAGAAGTTAGTTAATTTAATTTATTTAATTGCTACCGGGATTGATATCTCTAGTCTTATTAATATGTCTTCCGCCACAGAAGCAGTTATGCAGGCAGCAAGCGAACATTGCATTTCCCTAATTTCTCAGAATTTTCGGATGCATTATTTGAAACACCCTGTACACATCGTTCGTTAATCGAACCAGTCCTTCATCTCTTCCGTGACCATCGACGCAGCAGAGCAACAGCCAGTGGCGTAGGCAGAAACTGATTTTAGTGGGGTGGGGTAACGTGCCCATCCGTGATCCGACATGGGGTCCGGGCAGGTAAGTGCTGTCAAATGTGATTTTGTGCTCAATATGCTATAGGAGAAAAATTTGCTGGGGGGGGGGGGGGGGGGGGAGGTAACTCTAGACACCAAAACACCGGGTGCGAAGCCCAGTGTTCCACCCCCTTGCTACGCCAGCGGCACAATCTTATAGTGTGATCAGCTTAAGGCCAACCATTGGGCCATATCGTGGACGCTCAGCCGAAGCTCAACGGCCATGCGTCAGTCCTTTTGTGGGAACTCCGTGGGGAACCTCGTGAGCTTATGCAACGTGTGGATGTGTCCGAGAGACAGAAAACTCAGCGTACTTCTCAGACCCGTAACCAAGGGAGGGGAGGGGAAGGCCTAGGGGACCGCCTCCTCCCCCCTTCCCCGAAATTTGGATGGGGGGGGGGGTGTTTTACCAAGAATAAATAATGAAAATACGGGTTTTTTAGGGCCTTCAACAAGTGCGCCCCCCTCCCCGAAAAAAATTCCTGACTACGGGCCTGGTACCTCTGATGACGCGCCTTCTGTCTCCATTATTTATTGGTTCAGTGTTTTTCAAAGATAGCCGTGATTTCGCCGGAAGCTTCAAGCAGCTGTGCGGCCGTAGTCAGGAATCTGCTTGCTTGTAGCGCTCAGCAGCACTGCACAGGACATCAAGATTGGCCAGTGCGTGTATTACGTTCTATACGCAGCGTTGCTGTCACCTTCACATGAACATTTTTCATGTTGTAATATAAAAAAAAGGCAAGATAAAATGTCAGCAACATCAGCACTATTAAATGTGAAGCAGCTTTATGCAACGAAAAAAATTACACCATCTCCCACTAAAGGGAACCATGAGGGGATGCGAAGCAGCATTGGGGGGTGCACACCAAATTTTCGTTTACGTTCACTCGACCGTCGAAGCTAAGCGTCGGCGTCGAGCTACTGCTTCCGCTACAGAGAGACAACGCGAGTCTGCTGCGAGGGTAGCGAGGCTTTCGAGACAACTGCAGCGACCGGGAACCGACGGAGCGACCGCACGATTCAAGCGAGACTTCCTCGACCGAGCGCACGCGCTTACATGAAATGGGGGAGGGAGAGGAGGGAGTGGGTTTACAGGCTGCAGCGCGGGAGGGGGAGAGGACAGAAGGCAATCGAACGCCTGCGTAAAGGACGAGAGGCACGGCATAAGCGCGGGGGAGGAGGAGAGAAGGCGACCGAACACCTGAGTAAAGGAGGAGAGTGGGAGAGAGAGTAGGTGCATGCGCAGTAAGGGTGGTCAGGACGCACACCACAACCGGATTGAGCTCGGCTCTCAGATGCTTCGCACCTAATAAATGAAGTGGAATGCGCGGACAAAATATTGAAATTTGAGGCCGATGCTTAACAATTTACGCAGGGAGCACAAACAAATCCGGAGAGAAAGAACGGCCGATCCCACGAGGGAATCGATGTAATGCGAAGCAGCCAGCAAGGAGCAAATCGTGCTGTACATAACATGCATCTCATGATTTACACGTTAGGACCTGTCATTTAGGTTCCTCATACAGTCACGTCACGCAATACAAGATTTGTTGTATATCAAGGTAGCGAAACGGCCGCGACCGTTCCATGAACGTGGCACGCAAGTTTTGTTGCACATGACATGTCACGATTTCCATATTACCATTCGTCATTTAGGTTCGTCATACGGTCACGTCACGCAATACCAAATTTGGTGCATATTAGGCTAGCGAAAAGGCCGTCAGCGCACCATGAGCGTGTCATGTAAATCATGATCTTCATGACATGCACGTCATGGTTTTCATATTACCACCTGTCAGTTATGCTGGTCATGCAGAAATGTCTGATCATACCAATTTTTGGATATATCAAGTTAAAGAAACGGCCGCAGGAGCTCCACGGCCATGGCGTGTAAATCGTACAGTTCATGAGAAGTTAGTCATGGTTTTCATGATATCACCAGTCATTCATGTTTGCCATACAGTTGTGTTACGCCATACAAATTTTGGTATAAATTCAAATGAGGATTTTTTTTTTCGAAATGAGCTAAATCCAGAAACCGAAACTAGCTCAAATAAAGCTCCATTGGCACGTACATACTCTCAGCTTTCCTGTAAAACAGTTATCGGAACGAAATGGGTCAATACAACCAGCTACGTGTGCTTACGGATTTCGTTTCAAAACGAAATTGAGCCAGATCCGTGCGCTGTACGGATCGAAATGAGGCAAATCCAGTAAGCCAATAGCAGAGCTTTTTACCTCCAGACAGGGTATTTGGCCGGATTGAAAAGGACGTGAGGAAGAAATTCTCACGAAGAAACACGAAGAAATCCTGAATCCCCAAAGCTACCAAATGATTTTTTTCATATCATGACACTGTGCTAGAGCTCGGAAAACATAGGGACGTGTATGACTGGAAGGCCTACTGTATGGCAGAGATGAAATCGGCATCCAGCTTGCCGTTTAAGATGACAGAAACCAGGGTCTTCTACATTCAAAGAAATGCAGCTGGTAGAAGCCCTAAAGTTAGAGCAGAACCCCACTATAATGTTTCCGTATCAAATTTCGTGCCAGTCCTAAAGAGGGGAAAGTCCCTTGCACAAGCACCCGTGCAATGCCCACTGTACACTCATCATCTCACCAAAATGAAACTGATAGATGTGACGAGCCTTCTCGTAAAGCATTTCGGCAGTTCATGGCAAGAGAATCAAGAGCTCGCTTATTTTGTCAGTGTCCTCAGGCGTGCCAAAGAAAATGATCATACAGAAGATTTCGAATAGAGCTGCTTGTGCTGCGAAGAAGACGCACCGGCTCTTCGTGTATAGTTGAAGGCCCTTAATTGAAGCATTGTTGCCTATGCTTGATGGCTTTTCGGCCAAAACTCTATCATACCGCTCTTGAAAGTCGATTTCAATAAAGTTTTCGCAAGAATACCGCCTCGAATTCAATGTGTCATTTCAATATGAGCCAAATCCAAAGTTATCATGCTAATATTGGTCAAGTCCGCTGTATATTTTTTAATTACTAGTGGCCGTAAACTTCTACTAGCTGACATGTAAAATATATCGCGTAATAGGTTTGAAAGCGTTGTATTTACATTGCGTAACAAATTTTCACTGTTTTCACAAATTCTGTTTAGGTGGATTTGACTCATTTCGAAAAAAAAAAACTCTTCAAATAACGATACGGCCAGGAGCGCAGAAAGTCGTTGGCGGCTAGATAGATAGATAATTGATACGCTCACAGTCGCCGAAGTTCGCTGAGTGCTTCGCATTTAAAATGAGCACGAGGAAGACGTTATCTTATGAGAACAAGAATTCACAAATTTTTTTTATGCGATTAGCAATGAGCTCCTGCTGCTCAGTCTTGAATGGATGAGAACAAAGGCGTTGCCAGAGGGAGCGGAAGCATGCGGGGCTTTAACTCCCATCCTGCGAAATTGGTGAGTACTGTCATGCACAGCTGGACACAACAGCCACAAGCATTGTAAATTATTCTAATGTTATACCTGCAGCGTTTTTTTTTCTTTCGACAGAAACGCTGCAAAGTGAGGCTGCATGTCGTCGCCACACCCACGCGCCCTGAGTCGCGTGAAATTTTTCAAAGCAGTCTTATCACGGCCCCCCGCAACGGCACTGTATCTGACCACGCAACACATGAGCACGCAAGACATATCCAACAAAAGTGCAGCACAGCGCCCCCGTAATATCTTTGGCGTCATATGAGAACTCAGCCATGGCATGAGCGAACTAATACATTAAAAGAAACTCACGTTTTTAGCTTTGGAGAGGCGGAAGCGCACTGTTGAGCGAAGTCGACATGAGTGACATTGACGAGTGTGCTAACAGGAACGGCAGACTTGTGGCTTGTCCAAGATTTCTTCTGTCTACTGATTGTGGTGCTGCAAAAAGCACTTTTGTTTCGACAGCATGGGAACTATTTTGCCACATACATGACCTGGTGACTGTGACAGTTGCACCTCTATTCATTCCCTCGCGCACTGATTGCGAGCTCACTAGCAACACGCCCGTAAATTTCTAAGAGCACACTTTCCGTTGTTTCACAAGTCCTAGCATTAGTTGGCCAACAAATGTTTATAGTGAATTTGTCTTCGATATAAACCCGTTTGTTGCGGTCAGGGGCGATTTGTCTGACAGTAGCGTGAGACAGTCAGAAGGTGGTGTAAGACCATCTTGTGTAAAATAGCGAACGTCACACAATCAAGTCAAAGAAAATATCTTCAACTCAGCAAAGTAACTACATCCGGACTCATTTGCACAGCCTCGAGTTGTTTAAGCCGAGTTGTGTTCCTACGAAAATGACACATCTCAGTATTAGTAATATTGACACGGTATTGATGGCATGAAATGTTTTATAATTTTTCTTAATTTCATCTAGACCACTCCATGCGCCGTGTTCGATTACGCTCGGCAATATGCGGATATTTCGCATAATTATATCGGTGTAGTGGTGAAAGAGCAAGCGATTCGACAGTGGGACGCTCGCTCTGTGCGACGGGCGAGCGCTGTTCACCATCTGTGGGTGCCAAGCCTGGTTGACTGTTTTAGATGCGAAGCATTTTATGCTCCGGGCTCTGTCCGTCCCTCCCGCGTCCCGCGTCCCCCATCCCGCGTCCGGCCACTATCATGAAGTAGAGAAGCACCCATTATGCGAACCAGAACACTGTAGTAATATAAGAGGTCGTCAACCACTACCACAGTCATCAGAGTCATGGCCGAGAGCACAGAGAGGCTGCATAGCAATGGCTAGGCAGGTGGTGTCTGTCGCCCAGGTTGACCCCATTCCTTGATCTTGCTTGCATGCGTTTGGGGGGTGCTTAATCCGTCCCTCCTTCCCGCGTCCCACACCACCACAGCGCATGCGCGTCCCCTCCCCCCTCTCTCTCCTACGCTCACCCCCTTTCTCTCCTCTACGAATCCTGTACTCTACGGAGCGGCCCCCGCGTCCCACACCCCCCACAGCGCATGCGCGTGCCCTCTCCTATCCTCTCCGACGCTCACCCCCTTCCTCTACTCTAGGAATCATCTACTCTACGGAGCGGCGCCAGCGTCCCACACCCCCACAGCGCATGCACGTCCCCTCCCCCTCTCTCTCCTCTCGTACAGTCCCCCCCCCCCCCCGTCCTCTCCTCTAGGAATCCGCTACGGAGCGGCGCGCACGACAGGTGGTGTGACAGCTGCATACTCCGGGCTGGGGGCGTCACGGTAGTGCCGCGGTATGAAAATGACGGAGCGCGCGCGCCTCATTCTCTCTCCTGTTCTCTACTCCTGTGCAGCGCCGCGATGAACGCTAGGGCCGCTGCCGTGAAATGAGAGCGGCGACGTTCCTCCCGCTCAAGCTAATTATCTCCCCGCTGCTTCGCATTCACACATGGTTCCCTTTAGCGGGAGATGGGGAATTTTTTTCGCTTTGCCGGCTTTCTGCCTGCTGCCCAACGTCATCGAATAAACCCCCCTTGCAAAGTGGTGGAAGGTGCTGGGTACTTAAATCTGGAACTTCAAAGCAGGAAGCTGCCCACCACCCCCGACAATGCCTGATCCGACCACCGAGCAAGGCACTGCCCAACCAAGCACGGTCCAATCTCCGCTGGTCATCGTGCCTACAACCCTGCGTCAACGCGATCCCCCCTTATTCAGTGGCACCGAGGACCAAGATGTGCAAGATTGGCTGCAGCTGTTTGAAAAGGTGAGCGCCGCCAACAAGTGGGACGACCCCCTCGAAATTGGAGTATGTCCCATTTTATCTGAAAGACGTCGCGAGCCTGTGGTTCCAAAACCACAACTCCGAGTTCTCCACGTGGGCCGCTTTCAAAACCGTCTTCGCAGCAGTGTTTGGTCGCCCGGCAGTACGCAAGCTCCGCGCAGAGCAGCGCCTACACGGACGTGCGCAGAAGCAGAGGGCGAAAACTTCACTAGCTACATCGAAGATGTCATCGATCTTTGCAAGCGCCTGAACCCTGAGATGAGCGAGCAAGAGAAGATTAAGCGCATCTTGAAAGGCATAGACGACGATGCCTTTCAAATGTTGCTGGCGAAGGACCCACGTACAGTATCCGACCTTGGGACCTTGTGCCAAAGCTTCGAAGAACTTCGCAAGCAACGCGTCTGAGTTCGGAGGTCGACGACGGTGCGACGACCCCTCGTCGTCTTGACCGTCGGTGGTGACAACACTCTGCTGGCACAGATAAATGAATTACTGCGCGAATAAGTGGCTCGACAGCTTTCGTGCTTATCATATTTGCCGACCACCGAAGCGCCCGCGAACTGCCTAGCGCCGACCATCAGACAGGCTATTCAGGAGCAGGTCTCCGAGGCGTTGCCACCCGCCTCTCCACCGACCTTGTCGCCGCGCCACTGACCTACGCGGCTGCCGCGGCAAGGCCGCTGCGTCCTCTGCCAGTATCGCCCCCGCAACCTGTTCGACCGTCCACCATGCCGCTTTCTGGTACACAGCAGCACTACGGAAATCCGCGGCGCACTGCTGACAACCGGCCGATCTGCTACGCTTGCGGAATGCCAGGTCACGTTGCACGCCTCGTCGGCGCTTCGCAGTGAACCCGGATGCACCGAGATATGTTGACTCGTTGCGGCCTCCATACCGGGCGCCTTACACGCCACCTGAAGTCTACGAACGCGACCCTCAACCGGCTCCCGATACCCAATCCTTCACTTCTCGTCGCTCCCCTTCACCACGCCGTCGTCCTGTCTCCCCTATGCGTCGCCGACCCACCTCCATCGACACGGAAAACTGACCGCCGCAGCTCCGAAGGCACGAGCTGCGTCGTCGTCGATCTGTCTAAGTCCTCGCCTGTCCCCCGCCAATCTTATTGATGTAATCGTTGAAGGTGTACGAACAATTGCGCTCATAGATACTGGTGCCGCGATATCTGTGATTAGTCAAAGACTCTGCCGGTCGATTCGTAAAGTCACGACGCTGTCTCCCGTGATGTTCCTCAGCACTGCGAGCGCGCAACAAATTGAGCCCGTTGCAGCATGTACGGCCAAAGTGGTCATTCGAGACGTGTTGTACACCATCGAATTTTAAGTGCGAATGCACTTCTTAAGCGACCCCGAAAACTCCGCCGGCATCCGCGCTCCTCCTCCTCTCCCCTAGCAACGGCGCGAGGAGCGGAGGGCGTCTGTAGCAACGACAGCGACGTCACGCCCCACGTGACTGCGCGCGCTCCGCGCCGGCTCCGCACCGCTCTCCATCATCATCAGTAAAAGTGCTTTGCACTTAAAAACGGCCAGACCCTCCGTGGGTCGGCTGGCGCGTGCTCTCTCGCTGCCGTCTCCTTCGCTCGGCTCTGCAGTTTAGTCGCGCGCGCCCCCTCATAGCATCACCCCGTGCTTCGCACTTCCTCATACTCCCCCTTCGGGGGGAAATGCGGGTATTTTTCGTATTGGCGTCATACTCCCACGATGTCATTCTCGGATGGAATTTCTTATCACGCCGTTGTCGACTGCGCTCGTGCCAAGGTGGAACTATCTGTCGATGTTCCCGTATCTACTGTGACCAAGCTTGTCGTTGCGATGGACATTGACCTCCCCTCCTGTCAGCGCCGTATTTGTTCGTGCCTACTGCGCTTCACTTTTTGTGACGCTACCGTTCTGTTCACGCCATCTGACCTCTTCGGTAGCCGCCACCATACGTCGCTGCCATTCGCCGTTCTGGCACTTCGTCAAGATGCCACTGGAATACTAATTGCCAATCCCAAGCCGTGCCCTCTTAGTCTGCGCCGTAACGAGACGCTCGGCCACATTCAACCTATCGATGAAGACGTTATCGTACCCATTGATTTCTTCGAAACCAAGCAAAATCCAGAGCTGAACCCGTTGACTCCTCACCTTGCTTCGGACAGCGTGTC